>QJNV01000386.1:0-57688 GCA_004155935.1 Monosporascus sp. GIB2 | reverse complement strand
CCCCCCCCCCCCCCCCCCCCCCTCATTTGCAAACCAACCAAAAAATTAAAAGTTCATTAAATGGTAAAAGTTCGGAAATAGCTTTAATAATTCGAAATAAACTATAGCGTATTATACATGCCGCATATATACGAAAGCGTATGTTTAACTTATTTAAAAAAAAATTATAATATAAAGAATATATTAAATTAGGATATAGAAATAAATTAAATATAAAACGAACAACCATGTTTCTTAAAGATTATATATATTTATATAAGGTTTTATAGCATAATAAATTAATAAAATATAATGTAGTTTGTAATGAATTACATATATAAAAATATAATTAGTTAAAGATCTTTTATAGTAATATATTTATAATAAAAGTATAAAAGTTAAATAAGACTTAAATTTTCATTTTAGCGTTCTTTAAAAATCGTGGTTTATATAAAGGAATGAAATATGTTATACTACGTTAAAATGTTACTCAAGAGGTATTTCAAGTTTTACTTTTTGAATTAACATTTCCGTTACCAATTATTAATAAAATTTTACTATTTTACTTTTAAATTTATTTTCTTTTACCTTTTTATAAATGTTTTCGTTAAATATTATTACAGTTTTATTTTCTTTTTCTTTATATTAAAATTAGCTTTCCGCTTTATTTATTTATATCTATTGTTCATTTTATAGTGTTAAAGTTCCTAAAGTTATTAAAGATTAAAATATAAAAGTCAGAAAATTCGGGTGTGCACATGGGGGGGGGAGTGGGGGGGGGTTTGTGCATTGGTACGTGCGCCCCCTCTAGACTATGAATCATCCCGCTCCGGTAATGAAGCACGAGCCTTACCTACAGTAGGCAATCCGCAAAAGAGCAGGGTACGACCCGCGATCATTGCCGATGTATGATTCGTCAGTTCACTTGATGCCTAAGGCGTTTAGCACTCTTGGTCAAAGACGAGCATTGCAGAGCCACTTCTCTTTTGCGACTCTATACTGCATAAGCGGCTGCAATAGCACGCTTTCAGGGCTAGTCGAGTTAAGCTTTACCAGTCCCGCTTAGCGTGCCCAGCCCTACAGTCGGCGTGAGGCTCTTCCAAGACACCCCAAAGACACGGTTCCGTATAGATATCCCAGGTTCACGGCCCCAGCCAGTACGACCCAGCAGACCTAGTCGGTGGATCAGCGTGGGATGGCGGGGGGCCACAGCTGATTCTGGCTTATCTTGGCGCTTTATCGAATCAACCCGCTATACGGCAGACGCAGACTATGGTGACGAATGGGAAGCGGAGTCGGACCCTGCAAAGTAAGCGGAAGCTTATCGGAATCGTGTTCGCCCGGCTTATGCCGCACCTCCGGTCAAATTTTTCGGCTCCGACTCGATCACTCTTACCCTCCCTTTTTGGTAGATAGGGCAGTCTGACGGCGGTGGCGCGGTAGCCGTGTACTTGGCTCGCTACAAAAGGAGGTGGAATATCACGTACCTCCTTTGATATTGGTGCGATGGACCGAGATACGGGCTACGTCTGCGTCCTGCCGATCGCAGATTGCCCGACTGCTATATTAGGGACAATTACGAGGGCTTATGCAACGATACAAAAGGGGACGCGAATCTCACCACATCACTCATCGGGACCGGCATATATAGAAACCATAGGGCTGTTCAATAGGTGTCATGCATGGTCTTAGTTTCGCCGAATTATGTATAGCTCCAGTGGTTTCCAAGACCCCGGGCGCACGCCACACTGGTTGGGCGGCAGGATGAATGGATAAGGCATGGCTGAGGGCTTCGAAAATGATACGCCGCTGTTCGAACGCAACGCGGGGCATGTTTTGCTGATCATCCAATAGTAATCCGGCAACCCTCTCTTGGCAGCATCAAGTAACGAAACAGGGCATAACCCGAGTCAGAGCGATGTTGCCGAAAAACGCGTGGCCGTCAGCTGACGGGAAGGCATCCATCTCGTTCTCGTACCTACAGTAATGCAAGGGCTGCCGAGAATCAGAGTGCTGACATCCAAAATTTAGAAACGGGCTTACCGGTTCTGGGTTTATGGAGTGGTTATAACATACAGAGGGATTCCCCCGCCCCATATTTGTCATATTCCCTGCAGCCGATAAGATGGTAAGTGGGTCGTACCCGCCAAAGTCAACGGCGACATTGAAGGGGGGCAGTTTCGTGATTTACGCCCGAGCTGCTAGCTTCTACAGCGGCGTTGTAGGATGCTAATCGGCCGAGGATGTCATCCATCTCTGACTTTGGTCCGGCACAAGTGGAACAAGCCAATGTGGTGAGCAAAAAAACGATAGTGCCCAGAGCCACAACACACCATTGACACTATGAATCAGTTTGTCCATCACCTTGCAGAGCCACGTGCTCTTTTGATGTGGGGCCGTGGCACTGAAAATCAGAATAATTGTACCAGTTTTGCGGGGCCGGCAGTCTCCTGAGCCTAGCAAACGCCAGCTGAGCTGGGGTAGCCTAGGGCGCAGCACAGGGGAATGCGACAAAGCCCAGATATTTCATGGGGTAACCGTTTTATAAACAAGGGTACATACTATTTGCAATTAAGCTATATATTTAACTCGCACGTAAAGAAAGTATTAGAGTTACGTTAAGAAAAAAAAAACCCTAATCTTCAGCTCTTGTTTAATATAAGTAAGCTATAAATTTAACTCGGATATAAAATAATAATACTAAATTAAGTGGTAGAAATAATTATAAATTTTAAAAGGTTTTAAAACAGATTATAATAATAAAACTAATATAATTAATAGTTAAACTAATTAAACTTACATTAGTTTAAAAATTAAATTAAGGTAGTTAAGTTAAATAGATTTAGTTAAAATACATTATAGAAATAGATAAAATAAATAAAATAAAAGTATGCAGCTATCTATTTAAAGGCGATGAAGCGTTAAACCTAATAATTTTTGAAGAGGTTCTAGACCTAAATCGGAAACTAAGCTCATTATAGCTCTTTAGCAGATCTATTAATGCTTTTATTAAATTGCGCTATGTTATAGAAATACGAAAACAAAAGTACTTTAAATATTAACGCTAAAAGTATTACTATTAATTGATTTCATTTAAAACCTTACGATCTATTAAGTTTTAAGATACATATAGCTAAAATGAAAATGATAATACAGAGGTATAAGAAGTAATATAGAATTCTAAGATTATATAATATACTTAAAACTCGATAATAATAAAAAAGAGTTTATAAAGAAAGCTACTTTAGACATAAAAACGTGGTTTAAATTACTAATTACTAATAACGGTAAAAATTAAAAAAAGTAATTTTTTATAATTTGTTAAACTTATTTTATATTTCTATAATGTGTTAAATAATTAATATTTAAGTATAATAAGTTAATTATTCCGAATTCGAATACAAAGAATAATCAAAATCTTTAATTAATAATAGTTCGATGCGTATATTAAACTCTATATTTATTTTATTTTCCACTTCAATTCTGGCATTTATTTAATACATAGCGTGAGCTAAATCGTATTTAAAAGATTTGAATCTTATTTTATACTATTTAATTATTAGCTTCTTTTCTCGGGATCGATAATAGGTTGTGTATTAATAATTTTATAAGGAAAATTAAAACGTTTAGAAAAAGTTATACTTATACGCTGCAATAAATAGATTTAATAAATATAGTATAATACGTTGTACTATATTACGTTATTATATTATTATTTTGATTATAACTTATACTACCAGTTTTAAGTTTTATTTTCTATTTTTTACGAGCTATCTTTAGTAATAATAATCTATTATTAAAATAAAAACGATAATCTTTTTAATATTTTAAAGCCGAAAAGAAATGAACTAAAGAAATAGTTTTTTAAGTATAGTTTAATAGAAAAATATTTTTTTTATTACGAAGCGAAAAAATATTTATGAACTTCTATATTGTAAATGTATTTAAACTTATTTAATATAATAATTTAACTAATTAATATAAAAGCTTTTTTATTAATAATAGAATTTATCCTACAAGATTACATAATAATAAAATAATTTGGTAACTTAAAAATATAACAATAATACCTTAATTTTAAATTAATACGTAAAATTCCTAGTATCTAATAAAATAAATTAAACTGCTTAAGTTAGTAATTCGATCGCTTTAAATTCAAGCATTATATGATTATCGAATAAGAAACCTTATTAATATCTAGAAAAACTAAAGAAGAAGGAATAAATATAAAAAGGTAGCTCGTAAGTTATTTAAAAGATAAAGAATGACGGTTGTAATATTTTAAAAATTTTAAAAATATAATCTTAATATAAAAAGCCTTAATCTCGGTAATTAACGAAGGTTAAAATTTAAATAAAATTATAAATTTAAGCGAAAGGCAGTCTAAACATTAATATAAAATATCTTGTTTACATTCTCAGTAATAATTATTTCTTTTTATAAAATTAATATAAATATTTATAATAACGACATTGGAATGCGATTATATTTTATAAAGTATTGTTTAATACACAATATTTAATGTTTTAAATTATCCTTCAACAGGTAATAAAATGTTAAAGTGCACTTCTTTCGTGTTAATGTGTAATAGAATCCTTATTAATTACTATTAAAAATCTTAAAAAAATTGTGTTAAGCTATTAAACTTATTTAAAGAACTTTTATTATAATACGCGGCGTATAAGCTTAAATTTTACAAATAATAATATTATAAAACGACAGCTAGCCCCGATCTACAAAGTTTTATTACTTAGAATTTAATATAATAATTTATACTAAGAACCGGTATTAGTACATATATCGTACCGTAATATTAATATAGTAAAAAGTACTTTTTTTTGTAAAAGTTAATTAAGTTAATATATAATGACTAAGCTAATTAACCAACTATTAAACTTAAACGTACAGGTTTATGTTAATAAGAGTGTAGTAAAAATTTAAGTAATAAGTAACTTAGTTACGTTTCGTAATATTAAAGATATTTTAAATTACGAAGTTATATTATAAGCTTACGTTATTTAATTATAAACTAATAAAAGTATATATTTAGATTTGAACTTATTAAATTGTTACCAGTAAACTAATAATTCAGCTTATTAGATTATTACTAATAAGTTAATAATTCGATTTATTTAATTATTACTATAAAGTTTGTAATTTATTATACAACCTAACCTACTTAACGTTTTTAGTTTTTTACCTACGACTGTTTCTGAAGGCCATGGTGTATTAAGTTATAATACGATCTTATTTTTCTATAAATTTCACTCTTAACTTTTATATTTCTTAGTAAATATTCTATAGGTACTTATTATAATTTTATATAGTTATGAACGGTAATATCTTAAAATTAATTAACGGATTATTTCCGCTAACTTAATTAAAGCAGAGAGTTTTATCGTTATGTTTATTTTTTTTACTTTACGTAGAATTATTAATATAAAATAATAGAAGAGGTTTTACGTGATCATAAATATGTTCGTTAGGGTTGTTTTTAAAAAAGTATTAATATTTCTCTTATTATTATTAATCGTTTCATAATTAAGATTTATCGTTTTAAAAAAAAAATCAGTTATCGAAAAAGTTTTAGTTAAGTTTCTAACACGTTCTTTTAGTATATATTATTAATGATAACATTATTAATTCGAAGGTGCGAAACTGGTTAGCTGTATTTTTTAGGTTTTAAACGAGTAAAATAATAAGTTTTTTTATTGTAATTATATAAGCTTAAAAACGTTTAAATGTAATTAAGTAAACAACCATATATTAAGCATTTTTATTAAATAATATAAAATAGGATGCTGTTATTTTTAACGGTTTCACCGTCGCTGGTAGAAACTTTTTAATAACTGCTAGGTATCTATAAGACTTTTGGCAGGTTTTTTAATATTTGCAGAGTTTAGGTAATTTTTTTAATTGATTAGATATTGGGTAAATCCCTCGATTTATCGTACGTTAATATTTCTTTTATATTATATATTTAACCCTATTTTATTTTTATGTTATCCTATTTGATTAATATTTTAATTATCTTTGCTGTTAACTTAAGTAAGCATACGTGAAAAAGATAATAAAGTTTTACTTCAGGCGGTTTTAATTAGTAATTTTTATTAAATTCTTTTAATAATCTTATAAACACCGATATATTTAAAGTTACGTTATTAAATTGAGCGGTATTTTTAATAATTTTGACAGTTAAATAAGATATTTTTTCTTTTATAAAAGTTAGTTTTTTAGCTGTTTTTAAACTATAATAGTCTTTTATTTTATTATTTATAAACTAGGGTTTTATTTTTATATTTCTGTATAATTATTTAAGTTATTTTAAGGTAAGAACGGCCTTAATAATAAGCGAGTTTTTGTTTTATATTTTCTTATAAACTTTTAAAGTGAATTTAAAGTTGGTTGTTAGCCGTGTTGTTTTAATACTTTTATACTAACTGGTATTATAAGTTATTTAGGTTATTGGTAACTTTTTACTTTAGTTATTTTATTTATTATTAACATACTATTATAGTTAAGTTTTAGCGTTTAATTTTATTATTCTATTTATCTCTTTTTTTACCGTCGGAGTATATGAAATAAGTACTAGTTTACACTGACTTATATAAATAAGTTATATTAAGATTTAAATGTAAATGTCGTATTTTTATTTAAGATAATTTCGTATAATAATTTGTATAAATTGAAAATGTTTTTAAAAAAGATTTGTACTAGTTATTCGGTAACGTACTTTATAAGCAAGTCGCTCGTTTTAAAGTATTTTACGATAACGAATGTAAGTAAAATAATTATAACGTAAAAAATTAATTCAAATTAATCGGATTCCTTATTACTAAACGCTTTTATAACTTCCTTATAAATACGCGCATTATGTCCGAGCTTGCCGCAGATATTATATTTCCGTTTTTTCGTTTAAACCTTTTTACCATAATTACTTTTAGCTTTTTTAACCGCGATTACTTTTCATTACCATTTATTTTAGTTATAAAAGCTTTTGCTTTTTTTATAGTAAGTAATCCTCCTTTTTAGAGACGTATGTTTTTAGTTTTACGACGTTTATTAAAAAGTACTTCGTTTCGCGGAAGTAACCGTTTTTTTTTCTGAAAAAACGTGTTTTTATATAAAAATATTAAGATACTTGTTATTATAAAAGAACCGATTTAATCATTTTTGTCAGCGAGTTACTTTAGTTATTTTTAACGTTTTTTCATAAATAATATTTCCGTCGAATCGTTTTAGTAACATTTTTTAAAATTTTGTAAGCGGGGAAATAACGGAGTTAGTAAAGGTAAATAAAGAAACAGTTAGTATAAATATAACTGGAACTTTTAACTCGGAAAACAAGCGATTAAAATCGAATAAAACAAATCTCGTTTTTACGAAACCGGATTTAATATTATCGGTCGTTATAGTAATTTAAAATGCGTTGTAAAAGCCCGCGATAAAGTTTTCCATAATAATATAAGCAATGTAACGGCGAATAAAACCCTCAATATATAACGAATAAGTACGTTTTAATACGGAAAAATAAAATACGTTAAAAGGTTAAAGCTAGTAGGAAAAATGAGTGGGTGCGTAGAATATGATAATATTGTTAATTTTATAATAACTTTCGTAACTGTTAAGGATAAAAAGACGTTTCGAACTGTTCGTACGCGTTTTAATATACTTGTCGAAATATTTAATTTATTTTAAATCTAGTTTATTCATTATTTAATTATTTTCACTTATAATAACCTTTTAATCGAGTTAAAGTGAATTATTAGCGAACTAGTAAAAAAAAGTAGTTTTTCTTAATAAAGATAATAAATAAAAATAAAGCCTAACCTTAAAAGCTAATAATTTATATTATCATGGTTTATTTCTAACTTTTTTATTAAACTTATTTAAACTTTTTACGTTTTTTAATCTTAATAATAATTATGCCAGTTATTATAAAAAGCTTTATTAAAAACTTAGTTTCGTCAAAATTGTAAAGATCTTCTTTTATAATACCGTGCTCTGCGATTATAACTCGAATAAGCTTAAATTATTTGCGAAATATTTCTAAATTTTCGCATCAAATCTTTTAATAATTTATTTTTCGCTTTAGATATATTTTTAATTTTTTTAGCCCTTTAATAAAAATAAATACTTCATTAATCTCGATGCGTATTACGACGCGTTAAAAAAGTAATAAATTCGTTATATTTTTAACATACTAAAGCCTAATAAGAAAGGATCGCATATTTAAATTAAGGATTTATTTAATAATCGATTTTTTTTGAGCGGCGTTAATTTTTGCAAATTAAAAAAAAATTTCGGTTCGGGCGCATTTACTGTTACATTAATTTTTTATAGTAAATACGAAAAGGTTATATATTATTTAAAAGCGTTTATAACTCACTTTCGGGTTATATTTTTTAACTTAAACGGCTAAGTTTATTCTCGCATCTTTTTTAAGCTATTTAATGTTATTAGTCTAAAAAATAAGCGATTAAAGTTAAGTAGTTAAAACGGCATAAAAAACGAGCGACTCGCTTGTATAAGCAACTCGCTTATGTAATACGTTATTCGTATTTTTATTATATGTTAAAAAAATAAAAGAATTTAGTAAATCGATTAATAACTACGAAGATACTGTTATAGTATATTTTTAAAATTGAAACTTTATTAACCAAAGGTTAATAATACAGTTTATTATAATAAAATTTTATGATTATTTTGCGATTAGTTATGATTATAATTTTCTCTACGACTTATGTCGTTGTCTCTTCATTTTAGCGTAATTATTATATTAGCGTATAATTCTTCCCATTATATTTTTTAGTTTAGCGCAGTAATAAGTATATTAAAGGTCTTTTAACGTTTTATACATCCTTAAGTATTTATGTACTTAATATTTGTATATATTTCGTATTAACCATTTTTACATTTTTTAGAATTTATATTTTATTTATTAACATTTGTATATTATCGTCATATATTTTAATTTTTTAGTGCATAGTTAAAGGTGCTACTCGTGTTACTGTAATTTATTATAAGCTTAAGTATTTTTTTAATATTTAGTAAATATTACGTCATTAATATTAATTAATATTTTTTAAGATTTAGTTATTTATTAACAGTATCGGCTTTGTTATCCTTCAACCTTGTTCAATAAATAATAACGAAATTGTTATACTGTAAGTTTTTTAGTTATAGTAAACCAGGTAAGAGTTTTCTAATCTGTATAAATTTTAACTTAGTACTAGTTACTTTTAGGAGAATGCTTAAACTTGCGAAATCTTTTCATAATAACTATAAAAGTTTTATCAAAAATAGCGTAATGTAATTTAAAATCTCATAATTTATTAAAAAAAGAAAAGGATAATGTGTAATATAATTCAATCATTTTATTATCCGATTATTACGTTTAAAGCACACTTTAACCGGATAGATTTTAGTCGAATTAGGCAATTTAAGTTATATATAATATAATATTAGGTATTTTGAAATAGTCTTTTCTAATCGTTTATAAATTTTATTATTTTTAATATTTATTAAAACTTTAGCTTTCGTTTATTAACTTTGTTAAAAGGGATTATTATTTAACTTAAATTTTTAATAAATAGTAATAATAATTGGAAAAGTTAAAAACGGGTTTTCTTTTTTTTTTGTCGTAATAGACGTAACTTAAGTGTATATACGTATGCGTTTCTTATGATTTATTATAATTTATTTGAAACTAATAATATGGCTTAAACATATAATTTCTTAAATCTTAAAGTGGCTTTTTTCCGTACTAATTAACAGATGAGCTTTTTCAAATAATTGTAGTATTTCATAAACGTATTTTTCGTATTACTTTTTCATTTTTGAAAAAATAAGAATATTATTAAAGTAATAACTAAGATATTATTGATGTATTCCTTAAGAATATAATTAATTATATCCTAAAATGTAATAAATACGTTAGTAAGTATTAGGAGAGTACTAAGTTAGTTATAGAAGCCGTATATTGTCCTAAAAGTAATTCTTTATTCGTGGTTCTTTATTATTTCGAATTAACGTACTACATAAGCTCGCGACCCGTTTTTTTTCACATCTTAACTCCTTACTTTAATTGTTTATTTTCTAACCTCAATAATATAGAACTTTTTATATAAAGATTTAAACTAAATTTAACTATTTAAAGTAAAAAACAAAATTTAAAATTTAATTTGAGAAAAGATATTTTATATATAACGTCTCTAAATATATTTTAAAAATCGAATATTACGGTCGCTACGCCCAAGTCGATATTATTTCCCATTTGCGAAAATTGGCACCAACTGAAAATAAGTTTATTATTAAATAAACTTTTAAATTAAAAATGCGATCATTTCCTATTCGGCGTTAATACGTTAAAAATATAACGAATTTACTACTCGCGTAACGCGTTACGGAACGCCTTAAGGTTAATTAAGTATTTAATTATATAAAACGGCAAAATGAATTTGAAATATATTTAAATCGGAAAAACGATTTTTAAAAAATATTATACCAAATTCTAAGCACATTTCGCAAATAATTCGAACTTAATAAGGCTATTATTATAAAATAAAGTAGTATAAAAAACATATTTATATTTTTTACGAAATTAGATTTTGAAATAAATATTTTATAACAACGGATATAGTAATTATAAATAGCAAAAAAGTTAAAATTTTAAATAAGTTATATAAGATAATAGATAATAAACTATAATTATTTAGGTTTTTAATTTTGAAGGTTAAATTATATTATTATTAATTATTATAAGGGAGATATATTACCTTAAGGTTTAATTTTGAAAAAACTTATTATTATTAACCTGTTACAAAATCGAAGTAAGTAATAATAATTAAATAATAATCGAATTAACTTTAAAATAGGTTTAATATTTCGATTAATATATTTAAACACGTATGAAAAAAATCGAAAAGTTTTTTATCTACAACGATTACCAAAGTTATTATTAGATAAAATTCGAAAAATATTTCACTAATTACGATATTATTACATTTTATATACCCGCGTATTTTCGTATAAGTTTTAAATTTTTTACTTTATTTTATTTTTCTTATTTAAAACGCGCTTATTCGTTATATATCGAAAGCTTAAAACGATATTATTATATCTACCTTATTAAAGAAAGTTTCTTAATTAATTTTTACAACACGTTTTAAATTATTATAATATTAGATAATATTAAATCCGAATTCGTCGTAATTAATCTTATTTTATTCGATTTTAATACTCTCTTTTCTAACTTGAAATTTTTTAATGATACTTAAGGTAATTATTTTCCTGTTAACCTCCGCCGATTTCATTCCTTTCCCGCCTACAAAAACCCTTAACAATATTAAAAATAAAATAAAATAATAATATTATTTATGAAAAGAAATTAAAATAGTTAATATAACTTACCAGTAAAAATCGTTAAATTAGCTAATGTTATAATAAAAAATAACTTATTACTTTTATACAAAATTACTTTCTTTTCAAAAAAAAAGTTACTTAGTTATACAAAATAACTACATTTCAAGTAAACGTCGAAGAACTAAAAATAAAGGTTTTTAAAAAGTAAAAACACTTATTATATGAAAAGAATAAGCTTTTTTAGCCGAAACAAAAAGGGTAATAAAAATATAATTAATAATAACGAGAGGTAATCGTCGTAAAAGAGTTGTAATAAAAATATAGAAATGTAGCATTTACCATAACTTTAAACATAATACGCCTACTTGTGAAAAGGTTATAACAACATCTAGCGAAAAGAAAATCTAATTAACTTTAGTTAATTTAATATGTTATAGTTAATCAATTCGGAAAGATTGTTAAAAAGTGCCAAAAAAGGCTCGCAAACTTATTTAGCTCGCGAGATTGTATAGTACATTAAGTTATAATTATTTTTAAAGTGAAAAGCAATAAATTATTAAGCTTTATAAAAGCGATTTTTTATTTCATTAATTAATCGTAATACCATTCAATTTTTAGCGGTAATACTCTACTATTATCAATAGGTTATATTTAATCGTAACTCTTTATTTCTTTTGATAGGAAGAATATATAGTATCTCACCGGTATATTTGAAAGTCGAATTTATTTTTTTAATAGTTAATCTTCTAGATATTGTTTAAATATATGTAATTTTATTCTACTAAGGTTATAAATAGGGTAGATTTATATTAAAGCTTCTTTTTTAAGAATAGTTTTATAATCTTATTCGTTATATTCTAGTAATTCCTTTTTCAGTTTATATTTATAATATTGAGGTAGTATATTAATTCACTTTTTTATTCTTTTTCGGTTGTAGTTCTGTTGAATTATTATTTAGTTGCTAAAACTTTGCTTTAATAGTAGTAATAATGTGCTAAAATTTTTTATGATATTTATTTTTCTTTATTTTTTTAGGTGCTAAGGTTTTTATTATATCCCTATACCGGCATTTATCGCTGTTTTCGATTAAGTCGATTTAAGGGTTATATGAACGTAATTTTATCTTTTTAAAATTATATTGTAATCTTTTAATAGAACGATATACAAATTAATTATTATATTTTTCTTAGAATAAAAATGTTATGGTAATGAATTCCGCGCGTAATTATTTTATTACTATACAAGCATAGTTAACTTTTGGTGGTTTTTATAATATAAGAGTTTTTTTTTAATATCTTTTTCGTAATTTAAATTCGTTAATTATTTCGAGTATAATATAATTACATTTTCAAGTTTCGTTATTTATTATAACGGTATACTAGTATGTTTTAATTACGCTTTTATAATAATAAGATTATTATCTTTTCTATCGTTATTAAAATATTTTTTTAGAATTCTTTTTAATTTTTTTAGATTTTACCATTTTACGGCTTTCTTATAGGTAGCTTTTGTCTTTTGGATTTTGCTGGAGCTGTCGAACTTATTTATATAACTAATCGATTTTATTCCTTAATTGCTTAATATGCGTTTATTGTGACTTTATTTTATTCTCGATTTTTGTAATGCGTTTTTTATGTCGCCTTTTTAAGTTTTTAATTATAATAGTTTTTTACTTTGTTGTTATAATTTTATATCCTATTTAAGAAAAGATATATTTTTGTATCGAATTATGCTTTATATAATAGTATTATTATCGTTTTCTTATAAATCTTAAGTAAGTTATTCGAAGTTTTATTTAATTTCTTTATTTCTTAAGGTTTATAATCGTAATTAATTCCGGGTGGAAATCAGCAAGAAGTTGTTAAATTGCGAGGTTAAGTTTCTTTCATATTGCTCTTGTTGTTGTAAGCATTTATAAATGTTTAAAAAATAAAAAGAATTTCTTTAAAGATATTTTTATCTTTCCAGTTTACTTTTTTCTGTTATCTTATTCACTTTTTTTTATTAGTTCATTTATATAAGTATCGGTACTATCGTCGATTCTTAAGATTTTTTACTTATAGTAAAACGAAATTAAATTCTTAATTTCATACTCGGGAAAGGTATTTAATAATAAACTTTTTAATCTCATTATAAGCGAAATAATCTATTTGAGTATAATAAATTACGTTAAGCTACTTCTATTTTTTCATTCCTTTTGGTAAAATAATTTTCACTTATTTTTAATATTTATACGGATTATTGCTCTATTTCTTGCTGTTGTTTTCGAGATAGCACTTTTCTTTTAAAAGATTTTCCCTACTTTCTATATTTTTATAGCTATATATGCCGGGCTTTTCGTCATTTTCGTCGTTTTTAGACGCCTTTTTGAGATACTTTTTAGCTTCTTTTTACCCCTAGAGTATTTCTTAATGTAAGAGGTTTACAGAGTTTTCTCTTTACCATATGATAATATTAACTTTTCCGTTCGAACTATTTGCAAGTAACTTAACGGGTATTAAAGGTTAAGCTTTATCTTATTAGAGCTTTTTAGATTTAGTACATTATGGTACCTTATAACTTTTTTTACTATAATTTCAGCATTTGATATATCGTATATTTTATTACTAAACTATACCTATCTTTATAAATTCTAATTTCGTTCTATATAAAATATTATTCCTTTTAGGGGTATTAATATTTACTAACTATCTAAGCTTATTATTATTTCGAATACCGATTCTTAAGGTAAATTGTCTACGTCGTTTCTAACGTCGTTTAAATTAGCGATTATTATCTTTAATAACTTCTACAACATATTCGTTAAAAATAGTTAATCGCGTAATTGAAACTATTTCGTCCTTAACATCGTCTTTAGATCCCTTATAAAAAATATCGATTAAGGCGTTCTCTATTTTATTTCTCAATTTAACCTTCGTAATTATAATATTAAAACTAAAGGCATATATAAATATAAATCCTTTTTACGTAAAGTTAAAATTTTTAAGCTGTCTATTTTTCTTTTTATTAAGTTTTTAAAACGAATCTCATTCTTAAAATTAATATTCAAAACTTTTTTTTTTCGTAAATTATATTTTTCCTTGTTATTCTTAACATCTTTAAAATAATCTCGTATAAATCGAATTAATTGGCCAAGCTTTTAGTAAAACATGTTCTTATTACTAAAATCCGGTTAGGTATATTAGTAAATATCTAAAAACGCAAGTTTATACGTGCTTAAGTAAAAAAAAAAAAAATTGTAAATTACCCTTTTTATTATAAGGCTTAGGTTTGTTCGGCTTTATTTTAACAATAATAATAATTAACACTAGTAGAACTGTTCCGGCTTATCTGATAAATCGCTAAACTTCTTCTTTAAATTCTCAAATACCAGATTAAAACTGCTAAATAAAAGTTTTTAAATTACTGGATAATATTTTAGTAAAAAAGTATTACTTAAAGTCTAATGGTATTATTAAACGAGAGCTTGTAATATATAACGACTAAGTTAATTAACTAATTATTAAATTTAAACGTAGGGGTTTATATTAATAAAAATTTAGTAAAAATATAAGCAAAAAATAACTTAAGTACGTTTGGTAATATTAAAGGTATTTTAAATAACGAAATTATATTTTAAACTAACATTATTTAATTATAAGATAATCAAGATATATATTTAAACTTTAATTTGCTAAATTATTACCAGTAAGTTAATAATTCAGCCTATTAAATTATTATCAGTAAATTGGTAATCCTGTTTACTAGATCACTACTAGTAAGTTAATAATCTATTACGTAACCTAACCCATTTAGCGTTTTTAGTTTTTTCTCTGCAACCGTTCCTAAAGGCCGTGGCGTATTAGGTTATAATACAACGTGAGCAAATAAAAATTAAGTATCACACGCCTTTAGAAAATTGTTAGCGCTAACGCCTTGTCGCTTTCAAGCGGATAAGCAGTGCTAGTGGCTGTTATTCGTAAACGGTATAGCTCTTGGCATTATATATAATCGACTGCATTAGCTTGTCTTAGCCGGCATTAGCGTTCTACGAATTTCGAGGCATAATACTACAGTTGCAAACTTGTAATACCTCTCGAAATCCGACCAAAGCTAATGCAGGCCAAGTCGCCATCCTTCGTAGGGATCCCAGACGGAATAGCGTTTCCTTTCCCTTTTATGTATTCTGGTAAATTTAGCCTCCGATCCACTTAATCCAGATTAGCATAGTTCTTCGGCGTTACGAATGTCCGTGGCATTAATCTATCTTGATCTGCATTAGCTTTGGCTGGATTTCGAGAGTTAATACGGTATTACAACGTGAGTATCTATCAGGAAATGAGTGTACACGACAAAACCTCGGCGACCAGTCGCCGACCCACACATATAGAGGACAACTACAAAACCCGGTGCCCGGACATTACACATCTAACCCAGATAGAAATCTGCTATTCCACTTATATCTCGGCACGTTTTGCAACTTTTCGGCCAGTACCTTACCTTCTAACCTATCCTTTTATAGTATCGTAGCATATATATCTAATAATACTTTAAAAATTAGCTATAACACTTTATTAGGTCAAAATGAGTCTATGAAATAAAATTAAATAAATTTATATTAGTAACTGAATTCAGAAATAAGGATAATAATAAGGTTATATTATAGCTTAAAATCTTAATATTTTAAAATAATATGGTCTTTACAAGTATTATGAACCATATGACAATTTTCTACTAAAAAGTATTCATAAGTATTAATATTAAAGAATTTAAGTTTTAAGCATTTTAAAAAGTTAATAAAAAGTAAATTAATAAAGTTTTTAAATTAAAGTTATTATATATAATAAGTGTAATAAAGTTTATAAAATAGGTTAATTAAGGTGACCATATCATTAACGTTTATTATATATTAATGTTTAAAATTTCTCCGATTTTCTATCTAATTTAACTAATAAAGACCCGATGAATTTTATACCTGCGTATACACATTCATACCGTTTGAGTTTGTCGCAGTGATCCCCGTAACATACCATCGTAGGCCTCATTCCTCTGCGGAAAATCAGCTTCTTAATGAACTTTAGGTTTGTATCGAAATCGTACATGATAGGGAAGCAGCCAGGGCTAATGCGGATGCATCTCATTTACGACTACTCACTACGCAACCGAGCTTTCTTATCTTCTTTCTATGTCGGGCTTCAAACCACTCGGCGGTGCCCCATCCTGGGGATTGCCACCCGCATCCTTGATCTTGCCCGCAAGGAAAGCCGCTGCACAAAGGCTACAATTCAGGATTTGAAATATCGAGCTCCTTGCAGACGGTAGGGGTGCCGCCTCGGGCGTGCCTGTGCTCCACAGCAAACACTCAATCGAGACCTTGCTGACGGGCCCGGTGGCGTTGTACACAGTACACTCTCGATGGCCGGGCGTCGACTTCTCCTCGGCCACGAGCTACCTTGAGCGCGTCAATGACGTCTGGCAGGACACTCTTGTCGGTCCGCAACGGGGCGAAAACGCCAATCCCCTTCCAGCCTGCCTGCAAAACGATGCACTGCTCGGTGCCCCGGCTGGTCTGGCGGTACTGGTTCCTCTTGAATGAGATTGCTGCTAATGCGCCGCCAGACTAATAGTGTGACGTTGTTTGGTACTTTGGGCTGTCTCGAAAGCTGTATAGTAGGGTATCGAGCAGTCGTCTCCAGCACGCCCTGATATGGCTCCGTGGGCAAGGTCGCAGCTCTAGTAGCGAATAGGGCCGCCATGGCGCCGAATGTCTGCCCATGCCGTTCTTGGACTGAGTGCTATGTCATATTCAAAAAGCTGAGATACTCTGTTTACCGGAGTCCAGAAGTATCCGGTAGGACGGGCCTCGCGTGGACCCATTGACGTTGCCGCTAGGAATATCGCTGACTGGAGCAAAGTAACCATGCCTTCTAATTTTCTAGACTGCAGGTCTACCAACGTGGCACACGAGTTGAAGCGGACGATTGGGTTGTGTAGGCGTGAACATTGCAAAGAGGAGGCGCTCCTTTGGTCTGCCTGATAGTATTGAAGTTGAATACCGTAAAATCGGCGGCAAGAAAGGCAATATTCAGACACGCGACTGCTATGTCTCTAGATAATATATCTGTTAGGCGGTGAGGGGAAATGCACCAGTTATTAAGGCTTATATGTTACAGAAACGACTCTAAGTCTCTGAGGTTGCTGTTAAATCGACGGATTACACTGCATGATGGTGCCAAAGAGGAGCAGGAGGATCATAAGGAGAATGTGGACCAATAATGCCTACGCAACTAGGCCGTCGGCAATGGGCAATGTACTTGTGTATAAGGAAGCAGCATGTCAGAGTTGAGTGGCGGAAATGGAACAATTAGATTTAAATTGTAGGTTTGTTTTTCAAGACTGGATCTGCGACCGTTATCACGATAACAGGTTATCAGGCAGCCAATGCCGAAAAAAAAAATTGCACACTTTTAATTGACCCACGCCTAGGCCACCTGCCGCTTCTACCACGATTTTGCTTAGATGCAGCGTTTGCAACTCGCAATTAAATCAACACCAACGTTAACAATTAAATTGAAAAAATATCAGTCTTCTCTCAAGATGTCGCTCTTTCCGAATATCTGGTCAGTTTTATCCGTATCAAAATAGGTATGTTGATTTCTGTTGTTATATTGCAATTCTAAGTGGATGGATCAAAAGTGTGCCATTTTTTTTCGGCACTGGCTGTCAGGTTAATGTTTCGTAATTTTTTACTTTGTCCGTTCTAGTACGTATTCCATGCCCTTGAAATAAGGGCATCCAGGCAGCTCGTTGGATCAACCCTTATCGGAAAGACATTCGACAACTATATGAGAGAATAGGACTTCCTTTCGTTCTTCTGACTCCATGCTATACTAGGTACTATGTGTCGTTTTCCTGTCTCACGGCAGACGACATTCGACAATACCCACTTGCGTGCGACATTCCCAAACCCGAACAAGCCGCAACCCCGCGGCCTCAACAATACGACGGAACTGAGCCGGCGTGCGCTCGATCCCGTTGATCAGACCCATAAGTGCAACATCTCGCTGATGGCTGAACCGCACATAGTTCCCGTAATTTGCGACCAACGGCTCGGGCGCCGATCTGAGCTCAGGTGAGCCCAGCGTCGTGTTCATAACCTGGTCGGCGATCAGGACCCGTGACTGGGGACCCATGGCAGCCCGTAGGCTACTTAGGATGGAAATGCAATAGCTGTCAGACCAATCGTGGCTAGCGGTGAAGACTCTTGTCAGTATCTGAACTTTCATGAGACGGAATTGGTCACTCACATCACATTCCTCACAAAGTACACTTCAGCATTTTTGACCGGGTTGTTTTGGAAGAAGTCATGCGGAACAAAATCCACCTTGCCGCCATTAATTGCCTCTGGGTTCTCGCGCTTCCACATAGGTTTTGCCTTTTCGATCACAGCCTCTCTATCCTGAAGGACCAGGTGAAGGTCAGGATACAGGCGCGATAGCTGCAGAAGGAACCCCCCTGGAATAGGCCCTTGTTAGCCTTCAACTGTAGAGACAAGGCAAGCGCAGGAGACAAGGGATAAAACGGGAGAGAGTCGCGCTGCATGGAAACTGGACCTACCCTGTCCGCCACCCACGTCGACAACCGTGGCATTCCCGAGCTCCCCCCAAGGGTAGTCGAACACATGGGGGGTAGAATGGACCCTGCCGCCCCCAACCATGGCGAGGCCCATGATCTCTAATCCTGGACGGGGAACCATCTCGTCATTCCCGTTTACCTTCCCATGATCAACTTTGTCGTCACTACCGGTGAAGCTGTGTGGGTAACCCCTCGAGGAAATAGCTCCAACCTGCGACTTGGGGATCCTCTCCTCCAGCCACTCCCAGCGAGGCTTGGATGTGCCGACTGCCAAGTTGAAGGCGGTTTCGTTCACCTTGTAGCTCGGCCCGATGACGGGATCCTTCAGTGCCATTGGCAGGTAGTCCATGGTCGAGAAAATATCGGCAGCGCTGTAGGCGTTACTTCACTGCTCGAAACCCAATACGGTATAACTTACAAGTTCATGATATACGCCCTTAGAGGCTCATTGTGGACTAATTTACGGGAAACGGGATTATTGGCAAATGTATCTGGGCTGACTTCGCGAAAGATGTGTTGCGACGTCAGGAGACGAAGAATGCGGGCTGCAGCGTTAGCGAGCTCCGGCTACAGATCTGGGAGAGGGCTAGCTCCGAACTTACCGAGCTTCTCAGTCTCGATGCCAATAGTCTTTGCTAATTCCTGCACACTGAGCTCGCTACCGCTTGCATCTTCCAGGAGGTCGGCGATCCTATGTTCGGCTGCGATGTGCAAGGCGCGACTCTCAACGTACTGCGAAGAAAAATTCAAGAGACGGAGGGAGGGATCGCAGACGAGCTCCTCGATACTGCCGGCTGCAGCGGCGAGGATGCGCTGAGCGTCATACAAGCGATGGCTCGGTAGCTGGATACCGTCAATGGTGTCGGGGGGTGTAGTATCTCCCTCAGTCCACTCAGCGATAACGGTTTCGGTAGCCGATGTAACAAGCCTAGCCAACTGGCGTAGCTTCTCAATGTCCTCTGCACGTTGCGAGGTTGACATCGTGGGCAAGCTTGGCTTACGTCACACTAGATAAGCTGGGTGAGGTTTCGAGGGCCAAGGGTTAAAGATACGACTTTTTGCGACACTCAGTAATCCACACCTGATGCACGGCGTATAAATCCACGAGACGCTCAGGAGCTCCTCTTTCAGCGGCTTAGGCCAACTATTTTATTCTATGGTCCATTGGGGTGCAATGTGCTGGTGCGCTATACTCTGTGCTAGTTATTGTATTCATGCCCTAAACTCCGAGTATGTCTCACATATCGGGCGTCCAAAGCTTCACCACGGGCCAGAGTATAGGTTATTCCGAGCACCGTTTGGAAAAATCACCAACGTCCCCAACTACCGTTATGACCGGCTGCTTACGCGAAATCTGTGTGGACGCTCTGGCCTGCAACAAGCGCAGATAATGTGGCACTGACAAACACATCGTGAGCCTGCGTGCTGACGTGATTTGAGATGCCACCTGTAGGTTAGGCGTAGGTGACATGGAGCTGACCTATGCAGTACAGTAGGCAAATTTATGTGGGGAGCACAGAGACTCACCGCTCAAGATGGTAGGTCCACGTTCCCTCTCGACTTGTCTTGGCTCCTGCACAAAGCGAACTCCAAGCAAGTCTGGGACGGGAGCGCTGAACCAGATCGGCGAATGTGCGGTAGACGTCGAGACCTGCATCCCACCGCCCAAGTGCGATTGGGAGAAGCACGGTCTTGACAAATGGTTCTGATCTCGCCATGGTTCCAATTGCAACAGATGACCAAAAGTTCAGAGATAGCGGCGCATGGGGTGATGATTTGCCCTCCGTAGGCCGGGTAGATGCGTCATGCCAGATCACGTCGCGTAGCCGTTTAATCCCCGGCATACGTGGTGCAAAATTGATCTGGGCGCCGTATCACGAGACAGATGTGTGCAGTTGCAAGCCGCGCTTATGGGGTTTCCCGCATCTCACAATCCTGCCGTTAATTACAGGTCCCCCTATAAGGCAGATGCTGTGTGCCGCCACCTTCCTTAGGATATGAGTTAGACTAGTACTATGCAGTTCCTGACACTAATCGGACTTGCTAAACACAAATAATTCCGAGCTTACATTCTTAACTCCCGCGTCGGATTTGAGGCTACGCCACAGCCCGTATCGGCGACGGAGCTCGTCAACCCCCGAAGTTACGTCTTAGTACCTTAGTTAATGAGAAGACCCTGTCCCATGACTAGACAGCTTAAGCGGGCTGGCTAAGATACTTACGCTGAAGCGACCCTCGACTATACCAATGAATAATTGGCATTAGGGAAATAGAGGCGCTCACCCAGCGGCCAGTGAAGGTTCCTTGGCTCAGCATGTGCAAGCCCTAATACGTAAAAGGCGTGCAGACGAAATGTGATTGGCTGACGATTTATATCTAACAAGCAATGGTACATAGTAATCCTACAAAAATCCACAGGTGTCTGCCATATGGACTGCAAGATGTATATCATTTGGTAATGATAAGCATAGAGAGGTCCCAGTACCAAGCAGGGCCTGGCACATCGAAGTTAAGGGTTTGAATGCGACTTTGAATGAATGATCAACCTGTTCCGATGTATCTGAAATCGGACACGTTTACATGCTTGTAGTGCTTACTAGGCAATACCTTGGTAGAACTCTCGCACATGCATCAGACCGCTATTTAATTCTAGCCTTAAAAATACTAATCGCATGGCTAATTCCCTTGTGTTGAGATATAGACCGTAGCTCTTTGTGGGCCCCGTAAAATCAGGCGTCTAGCTGTTCCGTACTCGTTCGTTCAGCATGGAGTCCCGTAGTTCTCTTATTCGACGCTTATGACTTCACTTTCTCCTACACTGGTCACCACTTCCTGCCCTGAAAGCGTCAATCCACAGATGGACACGGCCGGTTGCGGAGAAAGCGCCTGCATGACGCACGGGAAGAGAGCGAAGTGTGTGCCCTCTGCCAACGACGTTCAATCACCGTTGACGCAAGAACCTCAATTGAGTAGGTGGCGCAACTCGCAATTCCGGGGTTGACAACATAGAATCCTCGCTGGCGCTCAAACATGGTTGTTGCCCCGGACAGTAAGGAAGGGTACCCTATCGTAGTTGTGGGCGCTTTCATCCATATTCTTACATTTCAATCCTGCACAGCGGCTGTGCGTGCTGCAGCGTGCAGAGTGATGCCATTGAAATCTTTCTCAGGAATACGTTGGTGGCGGCGCCACCCATGTACACGTCGCATAACCGTTTATTCGGGGCTTCGTAGAATCCCCTGTGCCTTCAAGGAAAACTAGGGTCGGACGCTGAGCCGCGGGGGACGCCAAGGGACGAGGGGATGTGATATCAACAGTTCTCAAGCTGTTATGATTTGCTATTAGCTATCTGACTAATTACTAGATGTGCGTAGGGGTCTACCCACCACGTTCGGGTAAGCTTCACGAGCCTGGCATAAGGGTCTCGTCCTTACCAGCTGCCATTTCCAAGCCTTTTCCAGGGTATCTATGATGACTTCGGACCGAGCTTCTTGGCAGCCTTTGAGGACTGGGGTGAGGTGACGTCTGCTCGTTGAGGTCTGGTGTGATTCGTCCAGTGCGAGTGATGAGGCGGCCTTGGCAAATTATTAGGTGGTTTGAGGTTCTGCGAGGAAGGCTGAAAGCTGGGCTCGTACGAACAGAGAGTAGTAAGATATGGTTCTTATTTGGGACTGGGGACGTCACTTTGTACGCTATTATGCCTGACTCTTGATAACCTAGTATACACCGCCGTGAGTGTGTGCCGAGAAGAGGGCTGTCCTTGTAATGAATTCCTCCGAGTTCGAAAAGGATTACTCGGATCCAAAAGACTATCACGCCCTATGGGCGGGACGTATATCCAGGCATGCTCTTGGGTATATGATGATATGGCGGCTATTGCCACTGGAGAGAACAGGAACATTTCGTATGCAAGCAATCAACAGTAGTGGCGGTTGTCCAAAGATCATCTAACTATGGCAGTGCAAGTTGGCTAATGATGACGTATGTCTATGCAAGTGATGATCAATCTTTGCACTCCTAATTCTGTACCTGCGGGTTCAGTTTAGTCCTGCACCCTTAGCACGCTTTCTTCCCGCTAATGATTGCTGAAGCATAACGTCCATGAGGCCGGGAAGTCTTCAAAGCTACCAAAGGACAACGGTAGACATAGAGCATATGGAAGATAAGGCTATCATGGACTCCTTAAGACTTGTTCGAGCTGTGAATCAAATAATCAATATCAAAACTTAATGTATGTTCCAGTGCACAGGGTCCAAGATGAGGGCCTGCCCGTGGTCTATAGAACTCTGAAGGCATGTCACAGAACGAACCACTTCGACTAATGGCTTTGATCTTTTCATTGTCTTTGAGACAGATATTGAAGCCAAATATATCATTTTGCCTTTCTTCGCACCTTTCACAAAAACATCGAGTATAACGCGTAATGAAACGACGTCATACAGCTTTTGATACTTCTATACTGCACTTGGTATCCGAATTGCTCCGAGTAGTTAGGGTGATTCGACACCTAGAGGCGTATTTTCATAATCTAGGAAAGGCTTATACATCTGTTACCTATTCGGTTAAAGGTCTAGTTAGCAGAGGTAGTCGGACGTGCCTTCTCCCCGCCGCCAGTCAGGGCCAAGGAGTAGACGTCCGAACCAGTAGGTGTCGAATAGATTGCGGGACGATATGTAGATGTCTCGACTGGTACAGCAGAAGCTCATATTTCTATGTATCAATATGTACGCATCAATTTCTCCGTCCTTAGGCGTCAACGGTAGAACAGATATCCCTTAGGGTTAATACAAAGTGCCTGGCCAAGCGACTGTGGAATACGCATATATTTGTACCAAGTTGTGTAGGCCATCTGAGTGCCCTATTAAGACCCTAGCTATCCGTTATTTCACAAATATAGCACTACAAAGCGTAGCCGACTTAGGCTGCTCCCTTGTTGACTCCTTCAAACTGTCAGGCTTGCAGCCACTGATGATACACACTGCCAGGATTTCCGTGTCTCTTTCCCAATTCTAATTAGGTAAACCGCCGTCAGCAACTTATTAGAGGACATTATATAACCAGCGATCGGAAGCTTACCTATTTCTCGTGGACCCATCTAGATAAAGCAAAGTGCCAGTTTTGAGAGCTCCTCGTATTAGGGCCAGGTCATGATTCATGACTATTGCCTAGAGTTGCTCCGTGTCCTATATCCGTAGCCCGATTTTTTAAATACAATATTCCAGAAGACACAAGGGAGGTTAGGGTTAACCGTTATCACTATGGATCTCCATATTCTCCTGTTTTGGCCACTGCCCAGGGGCGAATTAGCTAGCCCCTTAGCTCCTGAGGACATAATCCACGAATATAAACCGGCTTTACCTGGTTCACTCCGCTATGTACTAACCGACTAAAACCTTCTAGAATTGCCAAGGCCCTTACCGTCACACAGCTTTGCTCTGCTTGCAGAACATACCGGGTTCTCGGGACATCATGGTACCTGCATGGAAGCGACAGGAGATGATATCATTATGATAGCACCACAGAAACCGCTGGGAAGCAGGATATGTGTAGGCTGCTGTAGATGAGTTAGTAGAGCTGATAGCTTATCAGGCGGCGCAAACCATTCGCGTTTAACGACGTGTCTCATACCAGGCGGTCGCGCCCATCCTCAACAATATTGACCAATGTAATTGCGGATGAGCTAGATAGGCTGTATCTACATGAGCCTGTCAAAGATAGGTTGAATACCCGTTGGATGCCATTCTAAGTGACCGGCCCTTGGCTGGGGAAGGGCTGCACATCTATATACAAAATGGTGTGGGTCGTCATACCCCTTTACTCTAACAGAGCCTAGGTTGTCACGGGTGTATATCAATTCCTTAGGGGTAAACTAAGTGCACCCTTAGCATGTGTAGAGTCGCGCAGCGACGTTAGACATGGGAAAGTGAGGGGCATACCCGCTGTTGCTCCCTCGGAATCAGTGCGCGAGGTTGTGTTGACTTGGTAAATATCCCCGACAGTTTGACTCATTTCCACCTGTAATTTATGCCCATTCCTCGGGCTGTTATTATATCTGTCCTCCAATGGCGTCAGAGCCCGTGCTTCCCACAGGATGCTATCGTCGATGCATCGGTTCCTAATAGTCTTGGCTTCAGGCGGCAGTGACACTCTATGCGACGATGAACTTACCGGGCACCCAAGTTGCATCTATGATAGAACTGGCCGAATTAAGAGTCCTAGTGTAAACCACGGCTCTACGCGTATATGAACGTGGACATCTTACAAGGGCGGCTACTTCTCAGCTTCTTCCGCAGGCAAACTGCAGTCACGTCCTGAGCGGTATTTTATAATGCCTTCGGGCATCTCTGAGAACCTGAGAATTTGGGCAATCCAGAAATATGGCGTTCTAACCATGGGCTTTTTTGCAGGAGTTGGACCGGACGCCGAAGTTGAAAACTGGGGTTCAGAATAGGGGTAGGATAAGGGTAACTAAGCGACCCGCACCTGAGTATATAGGGTTGCTGCGTAGTCCAGGGGCGTCCAATGCTTGACGCCTGATTTGGAATTGAAGGTGCAGTAAAGTTATCTTTACCAAGTGATCCTGTCAACAGGTGCGCTCTATTCGCTCGCGGTCATGGCCATGGGCAACTGGGTCTTATTGGATATCATCAAGGGATTTACATGTAGCTTAAGTCGCTACTAGCCTCGCTCCCCCTTATCATGACAACAATGAATACCGCCCGGGGCTTGATGTTGTGTAGCACAGTGTTATATAATTAGAGCTCGCAGTCCAGGAACTTGATCGCCGAGCTCACCGACCAGTTGCAGGGAGCCTTCCACTATCCATGGACAACTTGATTATTCAGTTTGGAGCTTGTCGTGGTAACCAATTGACCATACGTAACGCTATTGCTACAGTTATCACCCCGGTAGCGCTTTGCGCCAAGATGCTATTTAGTCTAGTGGTAGCGTTCGTGTCGAACAAGTTCCCTGTACGAATATAACCTGTCCCGGCGTGGTTTGGCACTGCGTCCGGGTTCGTTCCTGAGAATCTGGCTCTCCAAAACTGCGTTGATCCATGTCTGACTGAATGTTGGCGTATCTGGCGTCGATCCTGGGGGTTCCCGGGCTTCCTCTCGGTTGTCTTCCGCAAAGCGCTTGAGACCAGTCTCGTACTCTTCCCTCAGATCTTCGGTATCCTGATCCTTGAGAACTTCGGGAGCTGGGTCCGCGCCGTTCAGTGGCCTGTTGGGAGTTCTGCTATTCGGCTAGATATGCTTGGTATTTGGCCCTAACTTGAGTGTTGATGTCGGCAGTGGACTGCTTGAGCGGAGGGAGCTTCCGAGGACCTTTGGAATGCTTTACATCGGGAGCATCTGGGTCTGTAAGGTGCCAGACGCCGCGCGAAAGAGTATTGAAGCGTAAAGAGAGGAGCCAGTTAGGGTAGCTGAAGCGATCCTTAAGAATCACATATTGGACATGGGATCATCCAACGTATTGACGGGAAATAAGGTTGTAAATCAGTAGAAAAGAAGTTTTGGTCAACTTAACCGTAGCTATCTTACGCAGCTAGAGCACCAGATCATAAAGCACCCGGCTCATGACTGTCGCAAAGCAACGCCGTTATTGCGTGGCTAGCAAAAGCGTTATATATGGTTAATCTGCTACCACGACAGAGCTTGTATCGTTGTCAATTTCTCGGTGAAATCATCCGTATACGCCTCTGGATTAATTAACGATGGCCCACGGCTTGATGAAGTTGGGCGGGCATACTAATATCCGCAGTATACATGAACGGCACCTCATGAAACTACCTCATTATTTGCCGTTCTCTTCGCTCGACACTTAGAGAAATGACAACGACACATGATTCAGCGAAGGTTGATTTGGAAGATTCAACAATAGATCATTGATACTGTATCTGCTGGGATACCGTACGGAGACTCCCTTCATTCGGAGCGTTCCTATTCTAAATGCCGAGCAATCAGCCAGGCTCTAAAGAGTGCACATATTAATCACAAAATGCGCTGAGGTTCTAGTAAGCTGCTTGATCAAAGGATCTGGAGTGCAGTGATTAAATTAGCGTTAATTAGCATCTGTAGTCTCAAACTATCCGCTTCTATGCTCGGCAATCGGGGCAGCTCAAAGCCGATACTCCGGTCCCACGGCCACCTATCTCCCTCTATTGCCACACGTGTGACGGGTAATGCACGTTCCCTAGGGTCTTGATCATTGGTGCCCTGCATGACCAGAGTAACTCTGCTACCGGGATGCGTCTGTATTTTATCAGCAGACGGGTTAGGATCGCAGAAGTCTAACTGAACTCCCCCACGCCGACATAACCACTCCCTACGAAAATCGCTGTGCACCACACTCTCTCTTGCCTTCTTACATGGCGAGGAGCGCGTATTAGTGACCACTCGTAATGGGAATGTGCCGACCTGAACCCGTCCAGACTCTGTATATGTGAAAGGAAATGGAGCTGCTTCCGAAGGCTATCGAGCAGGTCAAAACCCAGCCAATGCTGGCTCTGAGCACGACTGTGGTCATAATCTTCATTTTTTGGTCACTGAGGACATATAGCCGCTTGTCTCATATTCCAGGACCATTGCTGGCAAATTTTACTAATCTGCCGCGCTTCTTATGGGTTCTGAGCTACCGGGCCCATGAGAAGCATATCCAACAACACCGCAAGTATGGTCCGATCGTGCGATTCGGGCCCAATATGGTCTCAGTGGGTGCGCCATCAGAGGTTAGCACCATCTATCGATTTTCCAAGCCATGGCTGAAGGTGAGTCTATTGCTATACGTTTTAGAGCAATGTCTCATTCTATCGCAGTCGGACTTTTATCGGGCGCTCCTTATGAAGCCCGACGGCAAACCGATCCCCGGTATTTTTGCTACACAGGATGAAGGCATCCACCACATGCTCAAGAAGCCCGTGTCGAATGCTTACTCAATGACGACGCTGCTGTCATTCGAGCCCTATGTAGACACTACCATGGAAGTTTTCTGTCGCGAACTGGAGCGACGTTTCGTGGCTACAGGACGTTCCTGTGATATGGGCGCCTGGCTTCAGATGTTTGCCTTCGACGTTATCGGAGAACTTACCTTTTCCAAGCGCCTGGGTTTTCTGGAAAGTGGCACAGATGTTAATGGCGTTATGAAGAATATATGGGACATGTTTAAAGAAACGTCGTTGGTTGGTACTTCATTACTCGCAGCCCTTCAAATGAATACCAAGCTGACGAGGCTGTTTGGTCATATCATAGGTTACACAGATGCCGTGGATCGATGATTTCTGGACCAATAGTCCAATTCGCCGCTACATGCGTGGCCGCGGCGCCAGTCCTGGGGCAGCGTTTGCTATGGCGCGTGTTAAGGAGCGCCGCGAAGAAATGAAGGCTGGTAAGACAGACTGGGATCGCGAGACACGTGACTTCATGTCCCGGTTTCTCGAGATCGAATCGAAGGACAGCAGTTTGCCGCCGTAGTATGTAACAGCCGCCCCCCAACGCCCCGGGAAATCCTTGCGAAAATTCACTGACTTCTCATTCCCAGTGCCGTGGCTGCTTGGGCCTCCTCTAATATCACTGCGGGCTCTGACACCACCGGCATCCTCCTCCGCTCTATTTTCTACCACTTGCTATCACACCCCTTGTCTCTAGCCCGTCTACGAGAAGAGTTGTCCGGTGCAGCTAGCACCCTTGGCCCTATGGCGTCATGGAAGCATGCCCGTGAGCTGCCCTACCTTGATGCAGTCATCAAGGAGGCTGGCCGCTTACATCCCTCCTTCGGCCTGCCATATGAGCGCGTAGTACCGCCTGGCGGAGCTACCATTTGCGGCAGGCATCTCCCGGCAGGTACGGTGGTAGGCATGAGCCCGTATGTCGTGCACCACGACCGGGAAGTTTTCGGAGAGGACTGCGATCAATGGAGGCCAGAAAGATGGTTGGACGTTGACCAAGAGCAAAGGCGGAGGATGGAAAGTGCGCTTTTGACGGTGAGTCCTCAAGGGATATGCCCTGTTCGATGCTAACATCTATGTCCTAGTTCGGAGCTGGTCATCGCTCATGCTTAGGAAAGAATATTGCCTATCTTGAGGTGTACAAGGTTGTCCCAACACTCCTCCACCATTTCGACGTAAGTTTCTTGTGATCCTTCTGGAATACCTGCGTTTGTCCTGCCGATAACTGACGTACATGAAATAGTTCGAGTTGCTCGGCCCGGAGGAAGGAGGCGCATGGGATGTTAAGAACCGCTGGTTTGTGATGCCTGAGGGCTTAATGGTAAGGATTAAAGGAAGGGCAGCTGGGTAATGCCTTGCTGCTGCGAGCTTTTATTCATGTCATCTTCACCTGAACGCAAATACCTTATTATCTTTTCTCCTAGCTTGTAACCACGCATTGAGTGCGTAACAGGTTCAGTGGAGATTTTCTTCTCACCTTTTAGGCCACGTATTAGTTCAATGGCGTTCCCAGATCGAGGGTGGAGTTATTTATTGCTTCCGACTTAATATTCGACGACAACTCTATCAACGCTCTACCTACTCAACGCGCCCCGATTTCCGACGCAAAACCACCGAAGTGGCATAATTGGAATTTAAAAGGAAAAACAGCTAAAAAGAAATATCCGGAAATTGAAAACTTAAATATAGAAAACGAAGAGAAATTATAATTTAAAGCGTAAAGATTACGGTTAGTATTATAAAAAATTAAAATTATATACTTTTTAAGATTTCCGCATATAAGTTGTAAGCAAGTAATGTTAGATATAATGTTAGAACCTAACAGGCTTGGTCTTCTCAAATAGTCGGGATATTAGAAAAGCAAGCTCCGACCTAAGCCAAGACGTTACGTAACTGGCTTAAAGAGCATAAAGAATTTAAGGGTTTAAACCAGTTAAGTAGGAAAGATAGCTTAAGGGGCTTAAAAAACTTAAGGGTTTAAGTTCGTTAAATCCATTAAGCCAAAACCAAGATATATATACTCGCTAGAATTTATAGTTAGATAACGATAGTTTATAATATAACTTCGTTACCCTAAACGCCTTTGGTATTACGAGACGTAATTAAGTTATTTATTTTATTTATTGCTTAAATTCCCATAGTATTCTGCTAATATAAACTCGTACGTTTAAGTTTAATAATTAGTTAACTAACTTAACCGTTATACATTATAAGTTTTTATTTAGTAATACTGTTAGATTTTAATTAATATTATTAAAATGTCGACCAGCATTTAGGAAAACCTTACCCAGCAGTTTTAAGCTCGCATCCGTAAATTAAAAAAGGAAAATCGACGATTCAGCGATCAGGTTAAAATTATTCCAGCGGGACCTACGATTATTATTAAAATAAAACTTAAAAAATTGGAACCCTATAATAGTAAGGGAAACCTAGAAACCTTTTTCATTTAAGCATGTATTTATTTACGTTTTTTTAAATATTAATGATATACCCGAATTAATTTTTGCTATAAAAGTATGCCTTATGGAAGACGTAATTAATTAGTTCGAATCTATTGTACGAAATTACCTAGAACACGTAAAAAATAATTGAAAAATTTTTATTAACGATATTTTCTCCCTATATATTAATTTTAAGGGCAAATTTTGCTTTAATTTCGGTAACTCGGACAAGGAAAAGCTTTTAACGTAAAAAATTCTCGACCTTAAGCAAAAAGGATTAACGTTTAAGTACGGCGTCAATTTCAAAACTTTAATTACTAAAACCGGATAAAGAAATAAGAAGGAAAATATTTTAATCAATATATTTTATAAAAAAGTTAAAAATAACGTTAAGGACGAAATAATTCAAATAAAAAGAATATTTACCCTTAACGAATATATCGGAAAAGCCGTCAAAATTAATAATCGACAATTTAAACGGTAACTGAAATAACGAAAGCGATTTACCCCAGAAATAGGTAGTCGGAGCAGTAATAAGCCTAGATATTCGGTAAATACCAGTGCTCTTAGAAAGGGTAATACCTCGTATGGAACAAAACCGGGACCTATAAGAATTAAAATTATTTAGCAGTAAGGTATACGATAAATTAGAGGGGGCGCACGTACCAATGCACACCCCCCCCATTTGCACACCTCGAATTTTAAAACCTTTAGTTTTTAAACTCCAATAACTTAATAACTACCATGGCAAATAAAAAGTAATGGATATAGTTTTATAAAACAGTTTTCAAATATAATGTCAGCGATATAATACAAAGGATTTTTTAACGATATTATACTAAAATGTAAATATAAATTAATTAATAATAACAATAATAATAAAAAAGGATTTCAAATAGTAAAATTTAAAAAAAAGATGTATGTTTAAAATAAGTTATGATAATACTTAGCAAAAAAGTACAAATAATGTAGTACTTGTATAATATATTATAAATGCAAACATACTAATATATACCGTTTTGACGTATATAGTAATAAAACTATTAAAATGTAGTAAATCGAAAAAAGATTCAAAATAGCGATTATAATTCCAAGTAATTATAAGCACACTAACTACTTGTTGGAGACTTAAATTGAGATGTCTATAATATATAATATAATAAAGCTTAAAATTTTATATAATATTATGTATATTATATATAACTATATATTTCAAGAAATATTATTTTAAATTATAAGAATAAAATATATTAAGTATTATGAAAGAATATATAATAATATAATATGTATTTTCGTTGTTTAATAATTAACTTAACATATTTCTTTATAAAACAGAAGGAATTTGTTGAATTTTCTTTATTATAGCTTTATTTTATAATTTTATTTTATAATATTATTTTTTACAAAGTTGAAAATCTTTTATCTTAACGTTTATATATATTATTAATTAATAATACTACTTAAGTAAAAAACTAACATTTAAAGTATTATTTTACGGTTTTTCTATTTAGCTTTAGATTTTATTAGATTATATACTTAATTTTATATCGATAATATACATTATATTACACTGGAAGAAATTGATTTAAATTATAGTATATTGTATTTATATTTTAATTTTATATTAAACTCCGCTTTTCGCTTTATAATGCAATAATCGTTACTTAAAATATATTATGGCGGTTATAAAGTTATTGAAGTTTAAATTATAAAGGTTTTAAAATTCGGGGTGTGCAAATGGGGGGGGTGTGCATTGGTACGTGCGCCCCCTTGTGACGGCTAGGCTAATTAACCAACTATTAAACCTAAGTCGACGGGTTTATGTTGGCAGAGTACTGTGAGAAACTAAGCAATAAAATAACTTAGTTACGTCTCGTAATACCAAAGGTGTTTTGGGTAACGAAGTTGTATTATAAGCTGATATTTTTTATCTAGAAAATAACGAGCGTATATAGTTATTATGGTTTACTAGATTACTTTTAATAAATTAATAATCCCGCTTATTAGATTATTTTTAATAAGTTGGTAATCCCGCTTACTGGATTACTTTTGGTAAGTTAATAATCTATTACGTAACTTGATTTACTTAGATCTTGTTTTCGGTTTAAAGGGACCGTTTCCGAGATCTCCCGCTTGTTATATCGTAATATAATCTCCCTTTTTTACAAATTTTGCCCTTAAGATTTTTGTTTTCTCCGATAAGTTTCCTTATATATATTTTTATTATGTTTTTACCCGTTTTTAAACGTCGATTTTTTAAAACTGTTTAACGTTTAGCGTTGGTTAATTTAATTAATGTTAAAAATTTTAACGTTATGCCTTATTTATTTTGTTCCGCGCGATACCTTTAGTGCAAAATAATAAAAAAGTTTTTTGTTACCGTAAGTACGTTTGCCGTCGTTATTTTTATAACGGTACCAGGGTTTTTATTATTATAATTAATTATTACGTAGCGGAGGCCCGTTGTTTAAAAAAAAAAGTTAGTTGTTAAATAAGTTTTGGCCAAATTTTTAGCGCGTTTTTCCCGTATACGCAAATAATAATAATATTATCAATTTAACGGTGCGAAATTAATTAATCGTGTTTTTTAATCGTTGGATAAATAGGAAGACGAATTTTTTTTTATAATGGTTATTTAGGTTTCGGATAGTTTGGACGTAGTTAATTAGAGTATTTTAAATTACAGATCGCTGTCGAATATTGATTAGAATGTTATTATTCTCGAAGTTTTAAGCGTTACTGGTAAAACTTTTTTAGCAGGCGTTAGGTATTTATAAGATTTTTTGCGGGTTTTCATAAGGTTTCGAATCCGGGTAGTTTTTTTATTTAATTAAATATTACGTAAATTTATCGATTTTTCGTAAATTTAGCACTTTTTTATTTCGTATTTTTCCCTACTTTTTATATTTATTATATTTTATGCGGTATGTATTTTGATTGTATTTACTGTTAATTTAAGTAGAGATATATGAAAAATTAGATAAAGTTTGATTTTAAGTGGTAAATTTAGTTGATAATTATTATTTAAAATTTTTTTGATGATTTTATAAGGGCTAATATATTTAAAGTCGAGTTGTTTATTTGGGCGTTTTGTTTATATGTTTTTAATAGTTAGGTAAACCATTTTTTTTTCCTGAAAAAGTTAATTTTTTAACCGTTTTTGGTTATAATATTTTTTAATTTAATTATGTCCAAATTTAAGTTTTATATTTATTTTTTAGTGCAATTATTGAATTGTTCTAACGTAAAAATAGTTTTGACGTTAAATAATTTTTTTATAACTTTTTATAAACTTTTGGAATAAATTTAAAATTAGTTATGAACGGCGTTATTTTAATACTTTTATAATAGTTGGTATTGTAAGTTACTTAAGTTATTGGTAATTTTTTAAACTAATTATTTTGTTCATAATTAACGTAATAACCTACGTACGTTTTTAACGTTTGGTTTTATCGTTTTATTTGCTTATCTCTTTATAATCGGAAAATACTGGACAATTTATAGTTTAAACCAATTTGGGTTATTAGGTTTTGCTAGAACTTAAAAAGTAAACGTAATGTTTTTGTTTAAAATAATTTTGTATAATAATCCGTATACGTTAATATTATTTCGAAAGAAAACGTATATTAATTATTCGGCATTTATATTTTCGTAATAAAGTAAAAAATAAGAAAATTTTATGAATTAATTAATTATTACGAAGATATTATCGTAATATATCTTTATAACCGGGTTTTTTAATAAACAAACTTTAGTAATGAAGTTTATCGTAATAAAATTTTATGGTTGTTTTGCGATTAGTAATGGTTGTAGTTTTCCGTAAGGTTTGTGTTAGTGTATTTTTATTTTGATATATATGCCATATTATCGTATTATTTTTTATATTATTTTTTTATGTTTGGAAAACGGTAAAATCGTTCTAGTTTTTTTAATGTTTTTTTAATACCTAGATATTTATGTAAAATATGTTTATATATTTTTCGTATTAGATGTTTTCGGTATTTTTTAAGTATTTATGCGAATAACAAATTATTTATATTTTTTATATGCGTGTTAAAATCCCGTATTACTTTATGTATGTTAGGTGGTGTGGTTGTAATTATAGCGATTTATCGTAAGCGTAAGTATCTTTTTGTAGTAATGTCGAATATTGCATAATTAATTTTGATTATTGTTTTTTTCGAGGTTCGGTTGTTTGTTAAATGCGTTAGTTTTGTTATTTTTTACGTTTTTGTAATAAATGATGACGAAATCGTATGCCGTTAATTTTTTTACGTAGCGAAGTTATCGTATTGTAAGTTTTTTGGTGGTGGTAAATTAGGTAAGATTTTTGTGATCCGTATAAATTTTGATTTGATGTTAATTATTTTTAAAGAAGTATTTAAATTCGCGAAATGTTTTGATAATAGTTAAAAATCTTTTGTCGGGAATTGCGTATCGTAATTTGAGTTTTTGCAATTTATAGGAAAAGAAAGTAATAAGGTATAATATATTTTAATTATTTTGTTATCCGATTATTTGCGCCTAAAATATAATTTGAAATATTAGTTTTGATTTCGATTAGGCGATAAGGATCGTATATGATTAATATTGGTTAATTGGTAATAGGTTTTTTAATTTATTAAAAGTTTTTTTTTGTTTTTGGCGTTTATTAAAATTTTTCTTTTTTTTGAGTAAGTTTGTTAAGGGGTATTGCTATCCGGCTGAAATTTTTAATAAAATTTCGATAGTAATTAGTAAATCCGAGGAAGGTTTGTACCTTTTTGATTATGGTAGGTATTGTTTAAATTTATATTGTAGCGATTTTTTTAAGGTTTATTTTGATATGTCCAAAAATAATAATATAATTTAGGTATTTAATTTTTTATATGTGGAATTAATTTTTTTCTGCATTAATTAGTAGGTTAGCGTTTTGGAGTAATTATAGTATTTTATGGACGTGTTTTTTATGTTGTTTTTTAGTTTTTGAAAAAATGAGGATGTCGTCGAGGTAGCAGATTATAAAGATGTTAAGGTATTTTTTAAGGATATGATTGATTATACGTTGAAAGGTAGTAGGTATATTGGTTAACCTTATAGGGGTAATAAGGTATTTATAAAGGCCGTATTTAGTTTAAAAGGTTGTTTTTTATTTATAGTTTTTTTTAATCCGAATTAAATTGTATTTATTTATGAAGTTAAGAGTAGTAAATTATTAAGTTTTATAGAAGCGATTTTTTATTTCGCTGATAAGTGGTAATGATATTTAATTTTTAATTATGACGTTGTTAAGTTATTGGTAGTTTATAATTAATCGTAATTTTTCTTTTTTTTTGGTATAAAAAATATAAGGTAGTTAATTGGTAATTTGGATAGTCGAATTTATTTTTTTTAAGTCGGTTTTCCAGATATTTTTGAAATGCGTATAGTTTTGTTTTATTAAAGTTGTAGATAGGATAGAATTTCGTGGATGTTTTTTTTAAAAAAATAATTTTATGGTTTTATTCGTTATATTTTAGTAATTTTATTTCGAGCTTTTTTTAAAATAAGCGTTTATACTTATGATATTATGGTGCTATATTAATTAGGTTTTTCGATTTTTGGGGTTGTTGTTGTAAATCGTTATTTAATTGCTGTAATTTTGTTTTGATGGTAGTAATAATGCGTTGTATTCGTTTCTAGTACTTATTTTTTTTTAGATCGTGTTTTTATAGGTAGTAAGGTTTTTATCGTATTCTTATGCCGATATTTATCGTTATTTTCGATTAAGTGTTGAGATTTTCTTTTTTTTTTCTTTTTTGATATTTGTCGTTAGATTGTGAAATAAATTTTATTTAGTTAGTTATTTAGTCGATTAAGGGGTTATATTGCTGTAATTATGTTGTTTTTACGATTATGTCGTAATTCTTTAGCGGTATAATATCGAAGTTAATTATTATATGTTTTTTTAGAGCAAAAGTATTAAGGTGATTAATTTCGCGCGTAATTTTTTTATTATCATAAAGAAAAGGTTGATTTTTGGCGGTATTTGCGATGTAAGGGTTTTTCTTATATTTTTATAGCAATTTAAATTGGTTAATTACTTTAGCTGTGATGTAATTACTTTTTAAAGCTTTGTTTTTTATTATTGCGGTGTATTAGTGTGTTTTAATTCGTAATTTTAAAATAATGGGATATTTGTTATTTTTTATTATTGTTAAAGCCTTTTTTGGGAGTTTTTATTGATTTTTCTAGGTTTTGTTAGCCTGCGGCTTTTTTATAGGTAATTTTCCTTTTTTGGGTATTGTTGTATTTGTATGTGAAGATCGTCGATTTCCTCCTGTAATTGTTTGATATGCGTTTATTGTTGTTTGGTTTTTTTGTAGTTCCTTAATTTGTCTTTTATATTTCCTTTTTTTGGCGTTATTATTGCTATTGTTGTAGATATTTAATTTTTGCTTTTTTTCGTATGAGACGTTTTTTTTATTTTTATACTTCGATTTTTTAGTAGGTAGTTTTTTCGTTTATGTTCCGTAGGGTATTTTATATAGGCATATTTTTATTAGTTTTTTATAAATTTTTTCTAAGTTGGGCAAGGTTTGTGAAAATCTTTTTTTTTTTTTTTTTTTTTTGCAGGATTTGTAGTTGTGGTTAATTTAAAGTAAGGTTCGCCCATTAATTAATGTGTAATTTTGTTAAATTTTTCCTGTAACGTTTTTTCCTTTTGAAAATGTTCGTAATTATAGTGGAAGCATAAAGGATTTTTATGGGGATATTTTTATCCTTCCGGCCAACTTTTGTAGGTTATAATTTTGTCGATATTTTTTTTGTCGGTTTGTTGGTATAGTTGTTGGTATTACCGTTGGTTTTTCGGGTTTTTTCCATGCGACGTAGTAAAGTTGAAATTTTGATTTTATATACGTAAGAGTCGTTTGGCGATATAAGTTTTGTTTTGTTCGTGTATTAGATAATTAGTTCGCGTGCAGTAGATTAGATGTAATTGTTTATATTGGTTTGGTTTTCCGAGAATTACGGCTTCCGTCCACTTTTTATAATTTTTTAACCATTTTCCAAGTACCTAGGTTAAGTACCGTTGTTAATTTTTTTGTTGCCTTTTAGATAGTGACGTTTGTTGGGTCGCATTTTCCTATTCTTGGCGATCCTATAATTACTGTTGTAATACTTTTTGCTGTTATTGTTATTTTTATATAGCTGCTTAAGGTAATTTTTTAGTTTCCGTTTGACCTTATTGTATATTTTGATAGGAGGGTTCCGCGATAGTCTTTTTTTGTCGTATTATGGCAAAGGCTTTCCCTTTATTATTGTTGGATTATTGTCTAATAAGTATTAGAGTTTACGGTTTATTTTGTTAAGTTTTTTTAGGTGACCGGTATTTAGGAGTTTTGTGTTTTGTTTTGCCGTAATTTTAGCATTCGATTTGTTGAGGATTTCGTGGCTGGATGGTCCCGAGTTTTATAGGCCCAGGTTCCGTTCCAAACGAGGTGTTACTTTTCTTAGGGGTATTGATGTTTGCCGAATGTTGGGATTTTTTATTGTACCAAGTACTTATCCTTAGGGTGACGCGTTTTCGTCGTTTTTGTCGTCGTTTAAATTGTCGATTGTCGATTTTGATAGTTTTTCCGATATATTTATCGAAAGTATAAATTCTTTACATTCGAATTATTTTATTTTTAATATTATCCTTAACTTTTTTATAAATAATATCGATTAAAACATTTTCCTTTTTATTTCCTTATCTTGTTTTAGTAATTAAGGTTTTGAAATTAATAATATATTTAAATGTTGGACCTTTTTATTTACAATCGAGCATTTTTTACGCGGAAAACTTTTCCTTATCAAAATTGCTAAAATTGGAACGGAATTTATTTTCGAAATTAATATATAAAGAGAAAATTTCGTTAATTGAAATTTTTCGATTATTTTCCACATTTTTTATATAATCCCGCGTAATAGGTTTAAATTAATCGGCTGCGTTTTCCGTAAGGCATATTTTTATTGCGAGAATTAACTTAAAAATATTATTAAAACTTAAAAAACGTAAGTAAATGGGTATTTAGGTAAAGAAAGTTTGGGAATTTTTTTTACTATTATAAGGTTTTAATTTTTTAGGTGTTATTCGATGGATAAGTAATATAACTAAAATTACCTCGATTTACTTATTAAGTCGTTAATTTTTTCTTTCGAATTTCCTAATACGCACTTGGAATTACTACGAAATAGATTCGAAATTATTAATTAATATTTTAATAATGTTAAATATTACTTAAAGTTTAATAATATTATTAAACAAAAGCTTATAACATATAACGGTTAAACTAATTAACCAATTATTAAACCTAAATCGACGGATTTATATTAGTAAAATATTATAAGAAATTAAGTTATAAAATAACTTAATTACGTTTCGTAATACCAAAAATGTTTTAAATAACAAAATTATATTACAAGCTGATATTTTCTATTTAGGAAATAACGAACATATATATCTATTATAACTTACTAGATCACTTCTGGTAAGTTGGTGATCTTATTTACTGGATTACTTTTAGTAAGTTGGTGATCCCGCTTACTGGATTACTTTTGGTGAGTTGGTGATCTATTACGTAACTTGATCCACTTGGATCCTGTTTTCGGTCTAAAGGGACCGTTTCCAAGACCTCCCGCCTGTTGTGTCGTAACACCCCTCTAGATGCTGGAATTACGGTAAAATAAGTTATAAGGTACCCTAATACCGATTATATAAGAAACCCCGACAAGATAAGTTATAAACTTCAATACCTACAGAACGTTCCCAGAATAACTAAGAAAAAAAAATCTTCGCCATAATTCAACGTAAAAAGGACCCCCTAGAAGCTTCGTATACAGAAATATAACATACCCAGAAAAAAGCTAAAAAGTTATCTCAGGCTAAAGTTTTATAATATTTCAAATGATAATAAAAACGATCGGAAAAAAATTTAACGACGAATAACTTAAATAATTAAAAAATAGTTATAGGAATATTAAGGATAAACCGAAATAATTTATTTAAAAACCTCGGATTAATATAAATAAATATATTCTTTTTATTGTCGACGTTAATAGTACCTCGATTATAAGGAATAGAAACGTTTTATTTATTAACGTATTATACGTATAGTTAAAAAAGGATTCGATTTCCCTAACAAAATGGGGAAAAAAAACCGATAAATAATAATACCGGCACTTTCACACTATTGGTCTTTAAGAGGATATCAACTAAAGGATAACCGTATGAACCTGGCTTGAAGGAAAGTATACCCATAAAAGGATCTTTTTTATCACTTCAAGTAGTATAACCACTAAATAAAAGATAAGCTCGTCCAGAAAATAGCTGTTAAATATTATTATTAAACTATTACCGAATTATAATTTCGGTTAGTATATATTACAGATTTAAAAAAATAATAAATAATTAAGGACGATATATAATAATATCTTAATTTAAAAGATATTACACTGGAATACGTTATTAAAAAATTATTTAAAGTATAAAACAACTATTTCAAAACCTAAAAACTCAAATGCGACGATAGCACCAATATAAATAACAATTATATACAATAAATTAACAATTCGGATAGCGAGCTAATGAATTAAAAAATGAAACGAAATAATAATGGCAACATAGTAAATAATTACTAAACGAAATCGATTAGCTATATAGGTAAGTACAATAACTGAAATAAGGCTCAAAAAAATTAAAACCACTTGTAAAAAAACTGCAGAATAACGAAACCCAAAGAAGAAAAAAAATTTCCAAAAAAAACTTCAACAGTAATAAAGGATAACGATAACCCCATTATTATGAAAATAGGGATTAAAACATATTAATATACCGCTATAATAAATAACGAAGTTTTAAAAAATAACTACATTATACCCGAAATAGTTAACCGATCTAGATTACTATAAAGATATAAAAAAAACCTTTACATTACGAATACCGCCGAAAATCAACCGTTTTTTTACAATAAGAGAAAAACCATACGTGAAATTAATTATTTCAACGTCTTTATTTTAAAAAGGAATAAAATAATTAATTTAGATATTATACAACTAGGGAATTACGATATAATGTTAAAAAAATAAGATTACGTTAGTATAATCCCTTAATTAACTGAAAAACTAGCCAGGTAAATTTCTTTTTATAACCTAACGATAAGTACCGAAAAGAAAATAACAAAAATCTTAATATTCGATCATAAATAGCAACAAATGCCGGCATAAGGATATGATAAATATTTTACCACGTACAAAAATACGATACAAAAAAAAACGGGCAGCATAAAAAATACGACGTATTATTACCACTATCAAAACGAAATTACTAAAATATAATAAATAAAATTATAAAAATATCCTAAAACAGTATTAATTAAGTTTTATCCTATTTATAACCTTAATGAAATAAAGTTATACGTACTTAAGAAATATCTGGAAAATCGATTTAAAAAAGAATAAATTTAATTATCGAAATTACCAGCTAAATACTTTATACTTTTCATACTCAAAAAAAAAATTTAAAAATTACAACTAATTATAGATTATTGATAACTTAACAATATTACTATTAAGAATCGAATGTTATTACCCCTAATTAGCGAAATAAAAGATTATTTTTATAGAACCTAATAGTTTACTAATTTTAATTTTAAAGATAGATATAATCTAATTTGTATCAAAAAAGGCCATAAGTGGAAAATAACATTGTGGACCAAATACGGCCTCTACGGATACCTTATCACCCTTATAGGATTTACTAATACGCCAGCAACCTTCCAGCGTATAATTAATTACGTTCTTAAGGAACGTCTTAATAATTTTATAGTATACTACCTCGACGATATTCTCATGTTTTCGGAAATAAAGAAACAATATAAGGAGTAGGTTTATAAGGCACTACAGTTATTTTAAAACGTTAATCTATTAATCAACGTGAAAAAAAAGTTTATATATAAAAAGTTAAATATCTAAGTTATATTATTACTTCCAGATATATCAAAATAAACCCTAAAAAAATCGCAATAGTATGAAATTAAGTAAAACTTATTATAGTTAAGAAAATACAAATCTTGTTCGGATTTACTAATTATGATCAAAAGTTTATCAAAAATATTAGCCGGATAATAATACCTTTAAATAAATTTACTAAAAAGGGGAAAGGGTTTTAGTAAATATTAATAATAAAAGAAGCCTTTTAACAAATTAAGAAAACCATTATAAGTTAGCTAGTACTGATTATATATAACCTAAGTTACTTAATCGAATTAAAAACCGATACATTAAATTATGATTTAAACGCAATAATTAAATAACGAAATAATTAAGATATGTTACATCCCGTTACTTTCTTTTCCTATAAATTGCAAAAATCTAAATTACGTTACGCTATTTCTAGCAAAGAATTTTTAGTTATTATTAAGATATTCCGCGAATTTAAACATTTCTTAAAAGTAACTAACATTAGGTTCAGGTTTATACGGATTACAAAAGTCTTACTCGATTTATTATAACTAAAAACCTTATAATACGATAATTTCACTATGCAAAAAGATTAACGGAATACGATTTTATTATTATATACCGAAAAAGCTTAAAAACGGTAAAACTAATACCTTTAGCAAACGACCGAATCTTAAAAAAATGATTAAAGTTAACTATATAATTTTCGATATTACTATAAAAAGATAAATACGTTGCCGATAAATTGTAATAATACGGATAACACTTTCAGATATATATTAGAAAATCCAGATATATGACAATAACCTGTAAAAATAGATAAATAAATTATAAATCCCCAAAAACTATTAAAAGAACCTGGTACGAAATATATACCAACATTAATTATACGAATATTTAGGGATCTATAAAGTCTTAAAACGCCTTTAACGCATTTATTACTTCCTTAAGATAAAGAATACGGTACAAAAAGTCTTACGTTAATGCGATATCTATGTTAAAACGAAAATATGACGATATAAGCCATATAGAAAATTATAACCATTACGAATCGTAAAACGACTATAAAATTTTATTATGATAAATTTTATTACTAAACGTTTTTATCAGAAAATTTAGTTACGGGTATATATTACGATAGCATTTTCGTAATCGTAAATCTATTTATAAAGTTTTCTTATTTTTAAGCTTATAACGAAAATATAAACGTTAAATAAATAAAGTATATTTCTTAAAAAAACGTTTTTAATATATACAGATTACCATACGAAATCGTATCGGATAAAGGTATAACGTTTACCTTTAAGTTTTAGCAAAATCTAATAATATAAATCGGCTTAAAATATAAACAATTTAATACGTTTCGCCTTTAATTAAACGGATAAATAAAACGATAAAATTAAATATTAAAAATATACCTATAATATTACGTTACTTACGAATAAAATAATTAGGTTAAAAAGTTACTAAGAGCTTAAATAGTTTATAATACCAGTTATTACAAAAGTATTAAAATGACCCCGTTTATAATTAACTTTAAGTTTATTCTAAAAGTTTACAAAAAATATTAAAAAAAGGCCTGCTTAATATTAAAAGTTATTCTTACGTTAAAAGAGTTTAATTAACTATATTAGGAAATAAAAACAGAATTTAAATTCGTACGCAATTAGATAAGAAAGTATTATAACTAAAAACAGTTAAAAAGCTAACCCTTTTTAAGAAAAAGATGGTTTATTTAGCTATTAAAAATATTTAAACAAAACACCCAAGTTAAAAGCTTAACTTTAAGTATATTAGCCCTAATAAAAATTACTAAAAAAGTTTCAAACAATAATTACTAATCGAAATTACTATTTAAATTTAAACTGTATTTAATTATTTCTATATTCTTGCACGAATTAACAATAAATATTATTAAAATATATACCAAGTAAAGTAACGTACAAATAAAAAAGAAATAAGTATATAAGATAAAAAGAAATCCTCGATACCGGAAAAATCGACGGACTCACTTAATATTTAATTAAGTAGAAAAATTACCTTAATTCCGAAAATATCTAAAAACGCGTAAAAAATCTTATAAATAGCTAACCACTACTAAAAGGTTTTTACCAATAACGGTGGACGCGCCCTAATTAATAATCAACTAGTTAGTGATATCGACGTTACCCCAACCGGACAAATCTACAGCTTACGCGGTAATAAATATTACAATTTCTAACTATTTCTATTCGGCCTTTAAACGTTTAAATTCTTCTATCGCCTCCGTACGCTAAATACCACGGCGAAACATTTTAATACTCCGAAAACGGGAAAAACGTTTTTGCTTTATAAACGGTCTAATTTGTTTATAACAGCCCGTAAGGTTTGTCAGGTTTACTCCTTTTCCCGTTTTAAGCGATCCTTTTTCTCTAGCAATTTTTAATATTTAATTTTAAAAAGACTAAAAACGTCGTAAAAACCCCCATATTAAATATAGTAGGAATATTTAAAAACTTTTAAGCTACCTTGCAAGATACGTTTCTTTTTATAACGAAAATAAAAAATATAATAAAACTAAAACGCTTAATACGTTATAAAAAAGTTAAAGCATTAGCACGTTTCCGAAAACGAAAATTTTTAATACGACTAGATATAATAAAAAAAGGGAAATTACTTACTAAAAATAAACGGTTCGATTTTTAAAGGCAAAAATTCTGAGAAAGGGGAAATCGTATTATAACTTAATAAACTTAACCCCAAACGGTCGGGATATTAGGAAAGCCAGCTCCAACCTAAGCCAAGACGTTACGTAACTAGCTTAAAAGGTTTAAAAAACTTAAAAGTTTAAACTAGTTAAATAAGAAAATAACTGAAGGGGTTTAAAAAACTTAAAGGCTTAAACTAGTTAAAATCTATTAAGCCAAGACCAAGATATATACACTCGTTAAAATCCATAGTTAGATAGCAATAACTTGCAATATAACTTCGTTACTTAAACGCCCTTAATATTACGAAACGTAACTAAGTTACCTTATTTATTTATTACTCAGATTCCTACAATACTCCTACTAATATAAACCCGTACGTTTAGGTTTAATAGTTAGTTAACTAACCTAGCCGTCACATATAAGAGATATCAATTGTTATTATATTCATAACTAGTTACAGGTGTTCTCGAATACGCACCGCATTTTAAGGTGATTTAATACTAGAATATATATATTTCAATTAAAGGGAATCTTTTATATATAAGGTGTTAGAGCACCTCTTACTAGCTAACACACCCTCTTAATACCATAAAGCATTGACGGTATTAATTGTTATAACTTTTATAGCCATAACTGTTTATTTTATTTTATTTTATTTCAACTTTTTTTTGCGATTAAATTATTTTAATTAGCTAATTCTTTCTTTAAAATTACTCGAAAGGCCTTCTTCCGCTAATTAAGGGTTTCTGTAATATTTATTAGTTATAATTTTTCTTAAAATGTTTCAAAAGTTCGCGTAATAAGGTTTTAATAAATCTGTTAGTTAATATGTTATTTGTTCGTTCGTAATTTTTTATTTCTCCGAATAACTTTATAATATAATTTTAAACATTCGTTTAGTTAATCGTATTATTTACAAAAAAACGGCGTTTTAAATATTTAACGAATTCTTACCCTTAAATTATAACGTTAATGTTTTAATTCCGATTAGGTATACTATAATTCGTTCGGCACCTTTAAAATATACGTCGCTAAAATTTAAATTAAATTGGGCGACTCGGAATACCGTAAAAGATATGTCAGATCGCGTATTAAGTTAATAATGTATATTATAAACTTTAAATCTAAAATGACCGAATTTTTTAAAAAGTAAAACGCGATATTTATAAAATTACATTAATTAAAAAAATGAAAAGTATATTAAAATTTACTTTATTCCTTTTAATAATTCGTCTAGTTTTTAGGTAATTAATCTTTTTATATTTTTTGATAAATGGTTAATATTTTTCTTTAAGAATTAATTAAAAACCATCCGGTTTTAAATTACTACCGTAACTACCTTATTTAAGATAGATTTTCTTAAAACTTTATTAGAGAATATCTGATAATATTAAAATAACGTATGCGCAAGGTTTAAGTATATTTTATCCCAAATCTTTTATACCTTTAATTTTTAGCGCTTTCGTTTATTATGATTATTATTTCGGCTTCTTATTTAAAAACCCTATAACGTAATAAATTCTTAATATTTTTAACTTTTTCTTAATAAAGCTCGTTTTAATCAAAAATGTATATTTAAATCCCGCAAAGCGTTAGAAACGTTACCTTAACATTCCTTAATAATTACTATAAATTCGTTATAATCTAATAATTTAAAAAATTAACCGTTATCTTTTAATAGTTAACCGTACCGTTATCGGTTTCGATTTTTTTTAATCTTTAAAAGGGAATCGTTTAAGTCCCTATAATAAAAGTTAATATTATACATAAATCATTAACTTATCAAATTATTGTTTTCTTTTCTGGAATACTATATTGTTATTTTCACTTTATAATTTTTAATTATTTTCTATTTCATTCGTTTAAACCTTTTATTAACTTCGAAATTTTCTTTTAATTATCTGCGGTATTCTCGTTAAATATTAATTAGGCGCTTACTGTCGTATACTTTACTATATTTAACCAAATTAGCGTTTTAATCCCTTAAGTCTTTTTAGAAACAGACGTATCTATTTAATCATTAAAATATCGATTTTAAACGTTATTTCGTAAAGTTATTAATGCTTTTACAGAAAGTATAATAATTCAGATTTGGATAAATATACGCGGTAAAATTTTAATTATATGTTTATTTATTTTTGGTCGTTATCTTAAAGGTATTTAGTAAGTATTTTATTAGATCGATTTTTTGGTAACTTTTCTAGAAGATATAAAAGTAAATAAGAATAAGGTATTAAATCGCATTAAATAGCAATTTCTCTTTAAATAAACGGTTATTCGAGCTTTATAAGTTTAATAAATAATGGAAAGTTTTAATTAAGATCGATATAATCCTAAATATTAAGCGTATACGATTTTAACTAAAATTCTTTTTTAGAACGATCCCAATTTTAAATCCTTTATAAATAACGGAGGATATCGACGGTACGGATACCATCTTTATTATCGCCGTACGTAGGTAATTATAATTAATATATAGCTAAATTAAGCAAATTAGATTTTATATTATTAGATATTAGGGATATTAGTTGTTATTATATTTATAATTAGTTTTAGGTAGTTTTGAACCCATATCGCATTTTAGGGTAATCTAGTCCCGGAATATATATATTCCGATTAGAGGGAATCTTCCGTATATAAGATGCTAGAGCACCCTCTGCTAGCTGACAAGTAACGTGCTATATAAGTACGCGCAACACTTTTTAACACCCGTCAACTCCATACTTAATCTACTTTACTAAAATACATCAAATTAATTATAATTAATCGTATTCTGTTTCGCTAACCGTATTTACAGCTTTTAAACAAGTATACGTATTATATCAAGGCTTGTTACGGACGTATATATTATGACACAATTAGTCGGACCTCGGGAAACAATCTCTTAACGGATCAAAACAGGATCCAAATAGATTAAGTCACCTAAGAAAGGATTTATTCGGATTACAATATCTATTTTAAACCAGCAGAATGGATATACTCGAATTAAAATATCTATCTCGCAATATTAAAGATATATAAAGATGTCATTTTTATAATTAAATAATGATAGTTTGCAATATAACTTCGTTACTTAAAACACACCATTAATATTACGAGATATAACTAAATTATTTTTCTATTACTTAAACGATACGAAATTTTTACCAATAAAAACACGTACGTTTAACTTTAATAGTTAGTTAATTACGTTTATCGTTATACGTTATAAGTTTTTATTTAATAATACCGTTAAACTTTGAATCAAACTTTTAATCACAATATCGACCAGCATCCATAATACGAACATCTAATAACCCTAGACTAAGATCGCAATCTTAAAAGCGTAAATTAAATAATTATCAATGAAAAGTAAAGTTACTAACGTCTAAACTAATACGGCAACTATTAAAGTTAAAAAACTAAAACCGTAAGATAAAAAAGAAAATGTTCAAAATTTCCTTACGTAGGTACGCCTGAACCGGCGTTTCTAAACGCTTAATAACCCCGCGGATTAAATTTTTATAATATCAACCATTTTTTAAAAAAATGGCTTAAACTGGTTCGAACTTATTCTAAAGAATTATTAAAGCAACGTTAAAAATAACTAAAAAACTAATATTAATAAACTTTTCTCCGCGTATACCAAATTCGAAAATAAGCTTAAAGCCAATTTTAAAAACTATGATAAAAAACCTATAACGGCTTAAAAAATTCTAAACCTTCGATAAAGAAAACAAGCATCGAAATTCGTTATAACTTTTAAAAGTTTTATGGCTAAAGCCAGATAAACGGACGATAAAAGAAACAACTTAATCGATGTATTTTATAAAAAATCAAAAAATACCGTTAAAAACCAAACTATTTAACTCTTACGACTTATTAAACTTAATAAATATATTATAAAAGCTGTAAAAAGCGATAATCGTTAATATAAACGACGCTAAAAACAACGTAAACGATGTATTTCAAAAACTAACACCCGGAATAATAATAAACTTAAATATTGAAATGGGGCAGAGTGTTACGCTTGTACTCGGATTCGGCTGATCAGTTAGCCCGGATCTTATATGTATATTAAAACGTTCTTTTAGTCATAGGTTTAACCCTAGGGCATCACCACTTATCATACTTTACACATACATTAATTGCTAGGTTTAACACTATGAATATACTCGTTGGGTTTTCCCATTAACCCTTACCCGGATAGTAATATATACAAAATATCTGCACTGATCAAGATCGAATTTCCCCGACCCATTTTAATACTTATCAAATACCAATACTTTTAAAAAAGTAATACGTCTTATAAAACGGAACCTAAACCCATAAAAATCGGCGCCATTCAATAACGGGATACGCGCTAGAGTAAAAATTAAAACCATTACAAAACGGGCCATAAAGCACCCTAATATAAAAAACCCTAAAACTTAATACTTATAGAATAATCCTAAAATAATTAAAACGGAAAAGCTTTCGTTATAGTAAGGCGAAAAAGAGGTCTTTCTAAACCTTTATAGGCGGAAATGTAATAAGGTTAAAAAAAGCCAAAAATTTAACTTAAACTAGAATACTAAAATATAAAAAGCGATAAAAGCCACAAAATAATACCTATAAAACGATAAAGAATAAAAAAGAATTACTGAAATAAAAATACATATTCGAACCTAGCAAAAATAAATAAAACAATAAATAACTTAAATAATTAAGAAATACTTATAAAATTACTAAAAATAGAAAGAAATTATCCTACCTAAAGGAACTAATCGCCATAGTAAACTTTACGCAATTTATTATACACGATTATAATATTTAGTTTATAAATAAAACGAAAACTATATCGCTAAACACTTTTTACATATATAAAAACAAAAATTCGATTTTGTCAAACAATAAAAGAATAACCCGAAAGGTTAACGATAGTACCGCCATATATACGAAATCTTCCCAGAAGACGATAACAAACAATGCGGTAAGTTACAACTAGCCGGAAAAATAATTCTATTCATAAAGCAACCCCTTTTGCTTTTATGAGATACGCGACTATTAAACCCAAAAATACTATTATAAAAATCGGTGAAAAAAATAATACAAAGAGTAATTACGAACCTCTATTTTTAACTTACTCTTATTATTAACCCTTAAGATTAACGAGTAACTAAAAAAAATTTAATAATTTACCAAGAAATTACAAAATAGCGATATCGATATAGCTTAATAAAATGCGATCGAGGTGATAAAAAATAACTTACTAAATAAGATACGATAATATAATAACAAACGGAATAAATAAAATAGCTAACAAAAATCTTAAAAGGTAAAAGCTACCTATAAAAAACTGCAGAAGAGTAAGACTTAAAAAACTTAAAAGGTTTTCTAAAAAAAGCTTTAATAGAAATAATAAGTGATAATAACAACTCTATTATTTTAAAAGTACGGATTAGAACACATAAATATATCGTTATAATAAACAGCAAAGCTCTAAATGGTAATTTTATGACACTTAAAATAATTAGGCAATTTAAACTATTATAAACATTTAAAATAAAAACGCTCTTATCTTACGACAATAATTAACTGTTAATTATTCTTTTTAAGACAATAGGAAAATTATATGCGAAATTAATTACCTGGACATTTTTATCTGAGGGAAAAAAATAATAATTAATTATAATATAATTTTAAAAAATATAATTACGTAAGCATAACCCTTTAATTTATTCAAAAGCTAGCTAGATATAGTTCGCTTTAAAGCCTAGGAATAAATATGAAAAAGAATAACCAATATCTAAATATTTAATCGAAAATGATGACAAATGCAGATATAAAAACATAACAAAAATTTACAACCTAAAAAAACAAAATATAAAAAGAAAATAGGTATTATGAAAAAATATAACGCATTAACACTACTATTAAAACAAATTATAGCAATTAAATAACAATCTAGTAAATTTATAACTCGAAAAGCTAAAAAATCTAATTAATATACCATCATAATATTATAAGTATAAACGCGTATTTCAAAAAACGTTTAAGATGAAATTACCGGAATATAATGAATAAAACTATAAAATTATCTATAAAAAAGCTTAGACTACGTTTTACCCTAATTATAACCTTAATAAAATAAAATTGTGCTTACTTAAAAACTAAATAGACAAATAATTACAAGAAGAATACTTTTAACTTTTTAAATTACTAATAACGTATATTATATATTTCATACATAAGAAGAACAGAAAATTACAGTTTGTTATAAATTGCTAGCAGCTTAATAATATCATTATAAAAATCGAGTATTACTAACCTTAATTAAGGGAATAAAATATCGTCTTTACGGGGCCAAATGGTTTACCGTTTTCAAGTTTAAAAATTGGTATAACCTTATCAAAATTAAGAAAGGATATAAATAAAAACAGTTTTCAAAACCAAATACGGCCTGTATAAATACCTCGTTACCTTTATGGGAATTACCAACGCGCTGCCAACTTTTTAACGAATAATTAACCACGTTCTTATGGAACACCTCGATATTTTCGTAATGTGCTACCTTAATAATATCCTCTTTTTTTTAAAAAAAACGGTCGAAATATATAAAAAGTACGTTTAAAAGGTATTATAATTATTACCAAACGCTAATTTACTAATTAACGCAAAATAAAGACAATTTTATATACAAAAAGTTAAATACTTAATTTATATTATTACTTTCAGATATACTAGAATAAACTTTAAGAGAATTACAGCAGTACGAAATTAAACAACGCGTATTATAGTTAAAGAAATATAAGCCTTCTTTAAATTCGTTACTATCGAAAACTTATTAAAAACTTTAGCCGAATAACTATACCCCTGACGAAACTTACCAAAGAAAGGGAAAAGTGCTAATAAATGCTACAAATAAAGTTTTTTTTAACATATTAAAAAAATTATTATTAACTAGCTAATATTGATCATATAGGACCTAAGTTGCTTAGTTAAGCTAAAAACCGACGCGTTAAGCTATACTTTAAACGTAATGATTAAATAACGTAACGATTAAAGCAAATTACAGTGTATTACTTTTTTTATGAGTTGTTAAAGGTTAAAATATCTTATGCCATCCCCGGTAAGAAATTTGTAGCTATTATTAAACTATTTTATAAGTTTGAACCTTTTTTTAAAAATAATTAATATTAAGTTAAAAGTTATACGGATTATAAAAAATCATACCCAATTTACTATAATCAAAAAACATATAATATAATAATTTCGCAATACGGAAAAGCTAATGGAATACGATTCTATTATTATTTATCGAAAAAACTCGAAAAAAGATAAAGCCGACGCTTTTAGCAAATAACTAAACATTTAAAAAATTAGTTAATATTAGTTATATAGTATTTAACAAAACGACGGAAAAATATTTACGCCCTTAACAAATTACGATAATACGTACAGTACCCCTAAATATACATTTAGTAACTTAAGATATATAATAATAATTCACTCGAAAAATATATACAATATAAGTTCTAAAAAAGTATTAAATAAACTTAATACGAAATATATACGAACATTAGCTATATGAATACCTAGGGATTTATAAAACCTTAAAATATTTTTAGCGCATTTCTTACTTTCTTAAAATAAAAAATATAGTATAAAAATTATACGCTAATATAACGTTTACGCCGTAATAAAATTATAATAGTATAAACCATATAGAAATTACAACTTTTACCAGTCGTAAAACAACTGTAAGATTTTATTACGATAAACTTTATTACTAAACTTTTTTAGCTAAAAAACCCAGTTACGGGCATTAATTATAATAATATTTTCGTAATCGTTAATCGATTTATAAATTTTCTTATTTTTAACTTATAATAAAAATATTAAATTTGGTTAGAGAGATTCAGTCCGGATTAGTGCGGATTTTCTGAGTATGTCACTATCCGGGTAAGAGTTGATGAGAAAAGCCAACGAGTTTATTCATAGTGTTGAACCTAGTAATTAACAAGTTTGCGAAACGTGATAATAAGTGGTAATGGCCTGGGGTTGAACCCATGGCGAAAAGAACGTCCTAATATATATGTGAGATCCGGACTAACTGATTAGCCGAATCCGAGTACAGGCGTAACACCATGCCCCATTTCAATATAAACGCTAAATAAATAACGTATATCTTTTTCAAAAATGTTTTTAGTATATATAAATTACCACATGAAATTATTTTAAATAAAGGCATAACGTTTACACTTAAACTTTAGCAAAACTTAATAATATAAATTGGCCTAAATTATAAGTTTTTTAATACGTTTCGACCTTAAATAAATAGGCAAACGGAACGATAAAAACAAATACTTAAAACGTATCTACGATATTTTTTTAACGGCGAATAAAATAATTAAGTTAAAAAATTACCAGTAACTTAAATATCTTATAATATAAATTACTACAAAAATATTAAAATAACTCCGTTTATAGCTAACTTCGGTTTTATATTAAAACAACTTAAATAGTTATACCGTAAAATAAAAATAAAACTCGACTTCGAATATAATTAAAAAAAGATACGATAACTAAAAACGGTTAAAAGGATTAATTTTTATAGAAAAAGAAATAGTTTACCGAGCTATAAAAATATCAAAGCGAAACCTTTAAATTACAAGTTTAACTTTAGATATATTAGTCCGTATAAAATTACTAAGATATTTTTTTAAAAAATAACTACTAATTAAAACTATTATTTAATGTTAAACTTTATCTCATTTTACATATATTCCTACTTAAGTTAGCAGTAAATACGATTAAAGTACATATTAAATCAGACGATATGGAAGTAAAGAACAAATAAATATATCAGGCGAGGAAAATCCTCGACACGAGAAAAGTCGACAGACTTACCCAACATTTAATTAAATAAAAAAACTACCTAAAATCGGAAAATACTTAAAAACCCGTAAAAAACCTTATAAACGCTTAACGGTTATTAAAAAGCTTTCATTAACAATAACGGCGCCGAGGATAATATCTTAATTTGTTTATTTATAAAGGGCCACCCGGCGCTATCGGAGGGTGGCCAATCCTAAAAGATAATAACCTATATTTTAATCTCTAAACGGCTTTATTCTTTCATTCTTTCTTAATTTCCTAACTTATCTAAGCTTCGCACCTTCTAACGGATTATCTTCGTCCCTTTTTCGCAAAGAACAGTTTTTCTTTTTTTCTAAACGAACGAAACGCGAAATTTGTTCGGAAATTTCAAAGGTCTTATTAAAAATGTCCTAACAGAGCTAAAGGAGGCGCTTTTATATAAGCTGCTTCTTACAATCTAAACGACCTTTTATACAACTAATACTTTTAAGAAAAATAAATAAAACCGCTAACCAGTCGCAACGACGGTTAGTATAATGAACGCATTATTTACCACGCTTAAAATTGTTAATTATAACGCACTTAAAGTCTTTCGTAAAATATAAAGTATATGGTATAATTTTACAACCAGGTTTAATAATATACTTAATAAAGGAAATAATGCTTTCCTTTTAGTTAAAACTATTATAAGATTTGCAATTAGCCAAAGGATCCGATATGGTGTAAAAAAAAACCTACTTATCAAAAGAAATCTTCGGGACGAAGATTTTTAAAAAAGAGGATCATGTTATAACACAACCAGTTGAATCTTGGGAAACGATCTTTTGGCGGATCGAAACAGGATTTAAGTGGATCAAGTTACATGAGAATGGATTTACTCGGATTAAGATATCCATCTTAAGACACTAAGGATATATATACTCGTCATCCCATAGTTAGATAGCGACAGCTTATAATACAACTTCGTTACCTAAGACACCCTTGGTATTGCGAGACGTAATTAAGTTATTCTTCTATTGCTTAAACGATACGATATTCCCGCTAATATAAACCCGTACGTTTAGGTTTAATAGTTAGTTAACTAGCCTAGTCGTTACAGTATATTGTTATTCCTTCCTGCTAACCAATCTGCGACCGATTAATTCTCAACCCGTTCAAACTATTATTACCCTTATTTCGTACGAATAAAAGCCAATCAACAGGAAACCTATTATTAATCGCATACTTAAGCTAAATATACAAGCCCTTTTATCCAAATACAATACGTAAAAGGTATATACGTTGGAAAACGTATTAAAGAGCGGATTTAAAAACGCGCTACGAAGATAAATTACGGGGCGTATTAGGGCGTTATAAAGCGTATTATAAAACGCGTCGTAAAATATATCGGTTTTAGTTTTATAATAATAACTCGATATTACGTATTTAAATAATTAAAATAAACGTTGTTAATAAAAAAGAATGCTTATTATAAAGGATAAATTAGATTTTTTTCAGCTGATAAAGAGATTAATGCTGAATAAATACTCTTAGTAGCCATTAAAATTAGTAATTATAAACCGGTTAGTGTTACGACCTGACAGGAGGGAGGCCCCGGAAACGGTCTAGTTGGACCAAAACAGGAACCAAGTGGGTCGAGTCACGTGATAAGTGCTCAGTGCCGATCAACTGAGCACCACCGGTCTCAACTGAGCACGGCTAATCACTGCTCAGCGGTTGTCAACTGAGCAGAAATGAGCCAGTATTGAGACATGAAGATATATACGCTCGTTGGATTCCATAGTCAGATAGCGACAGCTTGCAATATAACTTCGTTACCCAAGACACCCTTGGCATTACGAGACGTGACTAAGTTACCTTTGATTGCTCAGCTTCTCACAGTACTCTGCCAACATAAACCCGTCAGCTTAGGTTTAATAGTTGGTTCATTAGCCTAGCCGTCACAGTTAGTAAAAAGGAATTACAATATAACGTTTGCAAAAAGCTTTAATATAATACATAACTTCATCAAAAAGCTGTAAATATGGTTAGCGAATAAGAATATAATTAATTGAACTTAATTTGATATATTGTAGTTAAGTAAATTAAGTATGGAATTAACAGGAGTCATATGTCATAGCCTAACACGCCAGGGCCTCTAGAACGGTGGTAGCGGGGAGCTAAGGAAACCAAGTGGGTCAAGTTACGTGATGGATCACCAACTCACTAATGGTAAGCCAGTAAGCCGAATAGAAATATATACGCTCGTTATTCCATAGTTTAAATAGCGGCAGCTTGTAATACAATTTCGTTACCTAAGACACTCTTGGTATTACGCGATGTAACTAAGTTATTATTTTTCATTGCTTAGATTCCTATAGCATATCTACTAACATAATCTAATATGTTCAGGTTTAATAGTGGATTAACTAGCCTAGCGGTTATATTATACCGTATATATTAACGTTAAATATTTATTTACATATATTACTGCATTTTTAATAATTTTTATAATGTTTTATAATATTTAAGTATAACTTTAACCGTTTTATATATTTATATTATTTGTTGTTATTTTTTAATTTTTTAATATAAACTTTATACAGTAATATTAAACCATTAAGGCTAGATGTTTATATAATACCGTTATTAAAATATAGCGGTTTTAACATTTTGTATAGGAAATCGCTAGCGCGTTGAGGGGGCGGAGCCTTGACGGAGGTTTTATAAGTGTTGTCACACCTACTAGGGAGCAGATGCGCAGCTCTTTAAGAGGCTATATTAACAACTAGATGTCACAAAATGGGCCTCCCTAAGAGCTTCAGGGACCCTCCGGAACCAGGTTATTATTTTCCGAGGACCTACATCAGTGGATCCCCCCAACACAGGCGGGTTCAGCGTTCTCAGCTTCCTAGTTATTAATTTTAACCTTCAAGAGCTGTGCATCTGCTCCCTAGTAAGTGTGGCACTAGAGGCAAAAACGGTGATCCCACTTTGTGTAGGTGACCAACTGATATAGGGCTCCAGAAAGGGATAAGGTTGTTCCGGGTGATCCTTGGAGCTGTCGGGGACCCCTTTTCTACGACTGGCGTATATACATATGCAGGGTTCCAAATATTATTCTGGGATTGATTTTATGCTGACAAAGCTTTTATCGAAGACTTATGATTCTGCAGTTACAGTTGTCGCAGAATAGGGGTAGCGTGCTAGTCATTGGGATCGATTATCCCATAGGCACTCCGTAATAACGTTATTCTTGGGCTCCCACAGTATATATAAAGCTTTGTAGCTACTACTACGGCCTTCTCACCGTAGCAGCTTCCCCAGTATATGTATGTCTGTGAGCACTCAATTGATTGCTACTAATGCGATCAATCGCCGGTGTTTTTGCCCTTGGTCGAATGGTGCGGGGTGCAGCCATCACATTACTACTTTCTAAAGCCCTGAATTAACGAAGATAGTTTACGATGTTTATGCATTATACAACCTTTGTTCGTAAGTAACTTACTTTTAATAATTATAAGCTTGGTGATCTTGTTACTAACGTTGATTACGATTATATAAATCGTATTACTCTCTTTAGTAAATTTAAATGTTTCTTACTTTTAATACGTCGGATATTCCTATTCTTAGGTGCAGTTCTTAAACTTTCAGAGACTGATTCTTAAGGCCCGTACCAACCCTGTCGTTTAGCAAGACGCTAGTGAACTTTCTGAAGCTGAATTCTCCACTGTTTTGAGTTTGGCTTCAGTCGGCTAATATTAACGAACGGCTTCGGCTCCAATTAGCCCTGTTGCTAGCCCTGTTGCTTCGTAATGCAGTTAAATCGTTACCGTTTTTTGATATATATAATGTTAACACCTTTATTTAACGGAATATAACGTATCGGAAAAGGAATCGGGGGTATGTTAAATAAGAAAACGTAAATTCGTTTAAAGAATAAAAGATATTAAAAAACACCTATAAGGTAACTTAATTTCCTATATAAAATTAACAATTAATAATAAAACTTTTTAAATTCAAAATCTTCGCGAAAAAAGCCATACCTCGTTACCAACATAATTATTATTCCATTAACGCAACCTCGCCTAAAAAGCCCCCCGGGCTTATCGATTATTATTTATACCTAATAACGTCATATTAAAATTACTAAGGTTCCTGTTAATTTTAAACTTTTATAATAAAATTAAAACTTAAGCTAAACCGAAAATAACCAAACCTATAGGCGTTATTCGTAAACCTCGTACGAAATAATGATATTTTTCGAAGTATATTAGAAATAAATTAATTAAAAACTTAATACGCGGAATTATGGAATCAAAAAACGTAATTATTAGGCCGTAATTAAGAAATTAAACGCGAAAAGGATTATCGTAACGAAAAAGTAGGTAAAAAATAAATACATTTACTTTTTAGAAATAACGCGGGCGTAATTTATTTTAAAAAAAGTAAATAGTTTCGGTTAAGATAAAAACCTTTAAATTTTTACGGCTAAATCCGAAATGTAAGAAAATTACCTAAAGATTAATAATATTTCCCATATTAAACTATATAATAATAACTAACCGTTACCTAGATTTACCTCGAAACAAAACCTTTTCGTTATAAGCCCTTAAAATATATCGAACTTTATAAAGCTATATTCGGACCTTCCGTTAAAGTTAAAAACGAATTAACTGTTAATCTTAAATAGGAAATTGACGTTATTACTTAAAAAAGATTACAAATTTTTTTTCGTAAAAGTCTATTACTGACAGAAAAAAAATCCGTTAAGTCGGACCCCCCCCTCACGCCCCACCCCCCCAACGCGCCACCATTTTCCCATACAAATCGCCAAAATCGCTATATTTTCAAAACATTATTATAAATCG
>QJNV01000385.1:0-57766 GCA_004155935.1 Monosporascus sp. GIB2 | reverse complement strand
TTATTAAAGGAATTTCTGAATTTTTACGATTTATTGAACTTTTAACTTTTTGGTGGGTGTGCAAATGGTAGGGGTGTGCACTAGTACGTGCGCCCCCTCTAATATATTTAAAATCAATTTTTTTATTTAGTCGTTTTATTTAAATATTTTTGGTAATTAAGTAAACCATTTTTCTTTCCGCAAAAATTAATCCTTTTAATTATTTTTAGTTATAATATTTTTTTTATTTAATTGCGTATAAATTCAAACTTTATTTTCATTTTTTAATATAATTATTTAAATTACTTTGATATTAAAGTTACCTTAATATTAAATAGTCCTTTTTTTTATAATTTTTTATAAATTTCTAGAATAAATTTAAAATTAATTATAACTAATATTATTTTAATGCTTTCGTAATAACTGGTATTATAAGCGATTTGGGCGATTAGTAATTTTTCAACCTAGTTATTTTATTCGTAATTAATATAATATCGTAAATACGTTTTTAATGTTTGGTTTTATTATTTTATTTATCCATTTATTTAGAACTAAAATATATTAAATAATTTATGGTTTAGGCAAATTTGCATTATTAAGTTTTGCTAAAATTTAAACGTAAACGTCGTATTTTTATTTAAAATAACTTTATATGATAACCCGTATATATTAAAAATATTTCGAAAAAAAAATGTATGTTATTTGTTCGGCGTTTGTATTTTCGTTATAAGGTAAGAAATAAGAAAACTTTATAAATCGGTTAACGATTACCAAAATATTATCGTAATATATACCCGTGGTTGGATTTTTTAATAAAAAAAGTTTAGTAATGAAATTTATTATAATTAAATCCTATAATCGTTTTGTAATTAACAATAATTGTAATTTTTCGTACGGTTTATATTTTCGTACTTTTACTTTAATATATATACCGTATTATCGTATTACTTTTTATATTATTTTTTTTATATTTAGGAAACGATAAAATCGTCGTAATTACTTTAATATTTTTCTAATACCGGGATATTTATGTAGTATATATTTATATATTTTTCGTATAAAGTATTTTTTATATTTTTCGGGTATTTGTACAAATAGTAAATCGTTTATATTTTGTATATGCGTATTAAAATCTCGTATCGTTTTATATATATCGGATAATGCGGTTGTAATTATGGCGATTTATCGTGGACGTAGGTGTTTTTTCGTAATAATGTTAAAAATTACCTAATTAACTTTAATTTTTTCTTTTCGAAATTAGATCGTTTATTAAATGTATCGGTTTTGTTATTTTTTAAACTTTTACAATAAATAATAATAAAGTTATATTCGGTTAGTTTTTTAGCGTAACGGAGTTGTTGTACGGTAAGTTTTTTGGTCGTAATAAACCGGGTAAGGTTTTTGTAATCCGTATAAATTTTAACTTAATGTTAATTACTTTTAAGAAAATATTTAAATTCGCGAAACGTTTTAATAATAACTAAAAACTTTTTATTAGGAATAGCGTAACGTAGTTCGGGTTTTTGTAATTTATAAAAAAAAAAGTAATAGGATAAAATATACCTTAATTATTTCGTTGTCCGATTATTACGTTTAAGGTATAATTTGACGTATCGGTTTTTAGTTCTATTAGGCGGTTTAGATTGTACATAATTAATATTAATTAATTTGTAATAGTTTTTTTAGGTTATTAGAATATTTTTTCCGTTTTTAGTATTTATTAAAACATTTTTTTTCGTATAAAAATATTAAAAAGTATAATTATTCGGTTAAAGTTTTTAATAAATTTTCGATAGTAATTAATAAATCCAAGGAAGGTTTATATTTTTTTAACGGTAATAGGTTATGCTTAATTAAGTATTTTAGCGATTTTTTTAGGGTTTATTTTAATATGTCCAAAAGTGATAATATAACCGAGGTATTTAATTTTTTGTATGTGGAATTGATTTTTTTTGCGTTAATTAGTAGGTTAGCGTTTTAAAGTAATTATAATATTTTATACATATGTTTTTCGTATTATATTTTGATTTTTAAAAACATAAGAATATCGTCGAGGTAATATATTATAAAAATATCGAAATATTTTCGAAGGATATAATTAATTATACGTTAAAAGGTAGCAAGTACGTTGGTAAGTTTTATATGAGTGATAAGGTATTTATAAAGGCCGTATTTAGTTCGAAATATTATTTTCTATTCGTAGCCTTTTTTGATTTTGATCAAGTTATATTTATTTTAAAGGTTGAAAGCAGTAAATTATTAGGTTCCGTAAAAACGATTTTTTATTTCGTTAATTAAAGGTAATAACATTCGGTTTTTAATAATGATATTGTTAAGTTGTTAATAATTTATAATTAATCGTAATTTGCTATTTTTTTTAGGTATAAAGAATATGGGGTAGCCGGCTGGCGATTTTGATAATCGAATTTAATTTTTTTTAAATCAATTTTTTAGGTATTTTTTAAGTGTTCGTAATTTTATTTCATTAAGGTTATAAATAGGATAAAACTTAGTAAATATTTTTTTAAAGATAATTTCGTAATTTTATTCGTTATATTTTGGTAATTTTATTTTAAGTTTTTTGCTGAAAAGCTTTTTGTATTTATGGTATTATGGTAGTATATTAGTTACTTTTTTCGATTTTGGGTTTGGTTGTTGTAAGTTGTTATTTAGTTGTCGTAATTTTACTTTAATGGTGGTAATGATGCGTCGAATTTTTTTGTAATATCCTTTTTTTTTATGTCGTTTTTTTATAGGTGGTAAGGTATTTGTTATATTTTTATACCGGTATTCGTCGTTATTTTCGATCCAATATTAAAACTTTTGTTTTTTTTTTAGATGTTTATCGCTGGGCCGTAAAAGGAATTTTACTTAGCTAATTACTTAATCGATTAAGTGGTTATATTAGCGTAATTATGTTATTTTTAAGATTATGTTATAAGTTTTTAGCGATATAATATCGAAATTAATAGTTATATATCGTTTTAATGTAATAATATCGAAGTGATTAATTTCGCGCGTAATTTTTTTATTATTGTAAAAAAACGGTTAACCTTTGGCGGTATTCGTAATGTAAGGATTCTTTTTATATTTCTATAGTAGTTTAAGTCAGTTAATTACTTTAAGCGTAATGTAGTTATTTTTTAAAGTTTCGTTGTTTATTAAAGCGGTGTACCAGTATATCCCAATTCGTATTTTTAAAATAATGGGATTTTCGTTATTTTTTATTACTGCTAAAGCTTTTTTTTTAGAAGTTCCTGTTAATTTCTTTGGGTTTCGTTTTTCCGCGGTTTTCTTATAGGGGGCTTAATTTTTTTGGGGGTTGCTTAAGTCGTTATGTTCGTTTTTTAAGATTGTTAATTTAGTCCTGTAATTGTTTAATAAGGTATTTTTGTTATTCGATTTGTGGTTTTAGTTTATTGATACGTGCTATATATTGTTCCGTATTTTTTTAAAGTTGTATATTTCGAAATCTTTGTATTTTTATTATTTCTTTTAATTGGAATATTTTTTCCGTTTATTACCTTATTTTTTGATTTTATTAGATAAATTATTTTTCTATAGCATAGATTATTTCCTAGGTAAAAGTATTTTTATTTATTCCCTATAAATCCTTAATGGTTTGCTTCAAATTAACCATAATTCCTTTTTTTGGGGGGGGGATTTAAGGTGGTGGATAACTAAAGGTAAAGGTCCGCGATTAATTATCGTGTAGATAGGTTACGTTCTTTTAAAGCGTTTTTTTTTTTTTTTTTATAATAAGTAATCGTATTTTTCGCAGTAATAAAATGGATCCTTACGAAAATATTATTTTTCTGGAGGCTAACTGTAATGTATTATCTTTTGATCGATTTCCGTTTAAAAGCGCATAGTGCAAAGGTAACGGTATTATTGTTTATTTTATTTGTTTCGACCGGTTTATCCGCAGAAGTCGAATCCTTTTTCCGTTATTTGCGTAATACGTTAATAGATAATTTATTTTTATTTTTTATAATCCGGATATTGTCGTTATTAGCAATAAAAAGAGTGCTTTTTAGCATATCGGTCGGGAGTGCCGGGGTAAATTATTTCCGTTTATCCTTAATAATTTTGTAATTATTTTTCCATTTCGTTTAGGGGTATAAGGGTTATAAATTGGCGACGTATTATGGTAACCGTTTTTTTTTTTTTTGTTATTTAAGGGCTATCCGGTAGGTATTAAGGTTTATGGTTTGTTTTATTGAGGTTTTTTAGGTAACCTGCATTTTTTGGCCTTATGGCCCGTTTTACTACAATTCCAGTATTTAATGTGTTGCTTATTTCGTTTTTGAACAACGCCGATTTTTATAAGCCCGGGTTCGGTTCCGTATATTATATTTTGTTGTTTTGGTGCGCCGGTGTTTGCGTTGTGACGAGTTTGTCGGTTTTTTTTTTTTTTTGGTAGTGCGAGTTCGTTAGGTATATTATCGATTATCGATTTTTACGGCTATGGCGATGTAATCGGTTAAATATTTTGGTCGATTTTTTTGAACAATTTTTCCTAAATTTCTTTTTTAAGACCGTCGAAAAATCGAGCTATTAAGAATTTTTGTTCCTAATTAAGTTTTAAAAAAAGTTAAATTAGTTTGCTGCCATATTTAAAGGCAAATCTTTTCTGTTGTAATTGCTGGATTTTTATTTTAACTTTCGTTTTTTCGTTTATTACGTTAAAAACTTTTTAAAGGGTTTGCTTAAATGTTTCGTAATTATTGTAAATTCGTATTATTTTAAGGTTTTGTTATTTTAACAGAATCATAACATATTTTCGTATAACGGGTTTAAACTAAATAACTGTATATCCCGAAAGTCGTTCGGTTGCGAATTCGATTCGTACGGTTAAGGTAATAAAGCGTATTAGGTAATATCTGAAATATGTTTAATATTAAGTAAGGAATAATTATAATTTAATAAATGTTTTATCGAAAGGTTCGGGCTTAGGGGGTTTTAATATTTCTCCTAGTTTTTTGTTAAAAGTTAGCTAAACGGATATCTTTCCCGGATTTTGGCGTACTTATTTTAGAAAAATCCGAATAACTTAAAAGATTTAAGTAAATTCCGTATTATTTCGTTCGAGTTGGGTAATACGTTAATTTATTAGGTTTAAACGTCGAAGGATTTTTTTTTGGTTAAGGTAGAGGTTTGCTTTTTTTCGTCCGAATCTATATCGTTATTTTTAGGGGCCTAATAGGTGGGCTGTTTGCTGGTAAATATATTGTCGGGATATTGCTTAACGTTTAACGGTATTACTAAATAAAAACTTATAACGTATAACGGCTAAATTAATTAATTAATTATTAAACTTAAATTAACGGGTTTATGTTAGCAAAATATTATAGAAAATTAAGTAATAATATTATTTAATTACGTTTCGTAATACTAAAAGCGTTTTAAGTAACGAAGTTGTATTATAAGTTGTAATTATTTAACTTATGGATTTAACGAATGTATATATATGCGTTTACCGGATTATGATAGATTTCTTAATTTAAGAAAATCCTTTGTTACGGATTATAATGGATTTCCCAATTTAAGGAAATCCTTTGTTACGTGATTTAACCTACTTGGGTCCTGTTTTCGGTCTTGTCTTGCCAAGAGACCGTTTCCGAGGTCCATCTGTGTTGTGTTATAACATTTTTATTATTAAATTATCTTATTATTTATTAGTATCGCGGGGAAAATTCACTTTAACTTTTAATTCCGTAGTAATTTATTGCGAATAACCGGTTAAAAATCGCATTAAGTAATAATATCTAAAATATAAACGAATTAGATTTAAAATAAGTCCAGCATTGAATTGGGACGGGGTTCACTTCCTCGGTATATGGTATGCAGAACATCTTAATTAGAAGCTTAGAGAGGGAGAGAAATGTTGGGCGTTGCCTTATGTTGTTACGACCTTGTCCGCCGTGACAGCTCCAGTACATATACGGCTGTAGCACCAAGAGTGATTGCCACAATTGCGATCATTCCACCGATCTTTTGCCCTGGTGGCGGGATGGCTAAGGTGCAGCCGTAACATGTGTGGTATGGAAAGCTATATATAAAAGTTGTCAGGTCAGCATTTTATAAACCATCACCGACCCACTTGGAGATGCTAGAACCTACGACGACACGTGTCGTCGAGCACCTTATCCACCAGCTAGCTAGCACCTAGCAGTCTAGCCACCTAACACCAACCTCAATTCAATATTTCGATTAATATATTCGAATACATACGAAAAAATCGAAATGAGTTTTTATTTTTAACGATTACAAAAGTTATTATTCGATAAAATTCGAAAAATATTACGTTAATTACGATATTATTTTATCTTATATACTCGTATATTTTTAGTATAAATTTTAAACTTTTAATATATTTTTTCCTAATTTTAAAACGCGTTTATTTATTATATATCGAAAGTTTAATACGACGTTATTATACTTATATTACTAAAACCCATTTCCTTACCGGCTTTTATATCGCGTTTAAAGTTATAATACTATGTAATAATATTAAATTCAGATTTACGAATATTAATTTCGTTTTATATAATCCTAATACTATTTTTTAAGTTTAAAATTCCCTTAACTATATTTAAGTTAAGCCTTTCCTTGTAAATTTTTACTAGTTATATTTATTTCCCGCTTGTGAAACTCCTTGAGAATATTAAAAAAATAATAAAATAAAGACGTTATTTATAAAAGAAATAAGAAATTATTAAGTATTTTATAAATACAAATTGTTAAATTGGTTAATTTTTTTAAAAAAAGGTAACTTATTACTTTTATACGACATTGTTTTCTTTTGAAAAGAAATTACTTAATTGCGCGAAAATAACTATATTTAAAGACAACGTCGGAAAACCTAAGCTGAATAATTTTTATTTCTTTTTAAAAAAAAGATATTTATTATCGAACTTATTAGAGTTAAATTAGTTCGCGTCGTAATCATAAAAACGTTCGGAACTTAAATTACCCCCAACGTTTTTATAGTTATAATATAATAACTATAGCCTGTTTAATTAAAACAATTATTAAACGAGGTTTTTCTATATAAAGTATATTACGGAAACCTAATATATAATAATGCAACCGCTAATTACATTATCGTAACTATAAAAACATTCTAGATTTAGGCAAATGTAGCATACAAGCACGCGCAACACACAAGTACGCGCAACACTTTTTGGCACTTCGTAATAACAAATTCAAATAACTTTATAACAACATATCGCATTAATTAAATTAATCGGATTCTTTTTCGTTAAACGTATTTACAGCTTTATTACAAATACGCGCATTATGTCCGGGCTTGCCGCAAATGTTACATTTTCTTTTTTTCGTCGTAACCTTCTTACGATAATTATCTTTAGTTACTGTTAGCTGTATTTTTTTACTATCTCCGTCTTTTTCAACTAGGAAAGCTTATTTCTTTTATATAGTAAATATTCTTCCTTTTTAAAAACGTTTATTTTTAATTTTTCAGCGTTTACTTAAAATATGGTTAATTTCGCGTAATTAGGTAATTTCTTATTTAAGAAAAGTAACTTTATATTAAAGTATTAGTTAATTTTTAATTCTTTTTTGTAAGTAACGTTCTTATTTTATTATTTTTGAGATATTTTTAAATGTTTTTACAAACGGAGAAATAAAACCGGCAAAAATTAACAGGAAAACGGTCGGCGTAAATATAATTAAAAAGTTTTCGAACTCGGAAAAAACGGTAAAAAGGATTAAATAAAACGAAATTAATTACGGTAAATCCGGATTTAATATTATCGGATGTTATAATAACGTTAAATATATCCTAAAAGCTGGCAAGAAAATATTTTTTAGCGATATAAGTATATTAACGTCCTATTAAACTTTTGATAACATAACGAATAAACGCGTTTTTTTAAAAAAAAAATTTACGTTAAAAAGTTAAAACTTGCGGGAAAATACGCGGGCATATAAAATGAGATAATATCGTAATTAGCGTAATATTTTTCGAATTGTATCGAATAATAGTTTTCGTAATTATCGAAAATAAGAAAATGTTTCGATCTTTTCGTACGCGTTCGAATGTATTAATTGAAATGTTAACCCTATTTTAAATTTAATTCGTTTATTATTTAGTTATTATAATTTAATACGATTTTCCAACCGGTTATTAATAATAAGTTATTATGGAATTAAGTTATAAGAAAACTTTTTCTTATTATAGTAATAAATAACGGTATAACCCATTTTTAAATATTAATAACTTAAATAATTATAACTTATTTTTTATTCCCTTTTTAACTTTATTTAAAAATTTTACGTTATTTGGTATTAATAATTACTATATCCGTTACCATAAAAAAACTTATCAAAAATATAACTTTATTAAAATTATAAATCTTTTTTATAATACCGCATTTTATAATAATAGCCTAAATAAGTTCGAATTATTTACGAAATATCTTTAGATTTTTGTATAATACTTATTAATAATTAATTTTCCGAACTAAATGCGTTTTAAATTTTTTTTACTATTTAACAAAATTTAACACCTAGTTAACTCCGATACGTTCCGCGACGCGTTAAATAAGTAATAAATTAGCTATATCTTTAATATATTAAAACTGGATAGGAAACGCTTACGTATTTAGGTTGAGGGTTTGGTCGGCAATCGATTTTTTTTCGGTCAGCGTTAATTTTCGCAAAAAAGGGGTAAAATCGGATCGGGTACATCTACCGGTAAAACAATATATTAAGGTAGAAAATAACACTTCATAAATAGAACCAAGCTTTTTATAACTAAGTTTCGGATCTCGTTTTTTAGCTTAAATGGTTAGGTTTATTTTCGCTTTTTTATAAGGCGTTCCATAATGCTGGTGTTAAAAAATGGGCAATTAAAGATAAGTAATTAGGATATGTCAAAAAAGTGTTGCGCGTACTTGTGTGCTACGTTACCTTTAACTTTTTTATAATTATAACGTAATAACTATAACTCGTACGAGTAAAAACATAACGAGACGGGCTTCGTTTATACTAAATTACCTTTAAACGGCTTATAGTAAAATAATATACGCGGTATTTACGTTATCATAGTTATAAAAGCGTTATAATTAATTATTTTTCTAAATTTTAATTTTACCATGTTTGTCTTAATTTTTATTAAAGAAATTCGAGAAAAAAGTTATTTACACATATCGGCCTATATTTGAGATATATAAAAATTATCAAAATTATTAGATTTAAATTCGTTTAAAACTAAAAGAATTTAATTGTTTGTTAAAATAAATATTAAACGAAACCGGTTTTCTACAACTTGATCTCAGGCCTCGCTGGCTCGTTACGGGAATTACGCTATTTGATTGGTCAATTTTAGTGCCTTGGCGTAATACATACAAGTACATCAAAATAGAAACGAGCCAGCGGATGCCTGAGCTAGCTGAGGCAATGGTTTACCGTAATCGAACCGACCTTATTCGATCAACCCACGTCACGTGATCCTCAGGTCGGAGGCACCCGAGTCTTGTCCGGACCGTTTCCTGGGCCTTCAGCTTGCTAGGCCCTAACAACACGGAGGCTTGCACCCGCGTTTCCTGTGGGCGGACAGCCTGCAGTCCATTACATAGAATCATGCGACATATTCTAATCAGTTAATGATAGCTCACTTTTCTGGAATAAAATATGCGTCTTCCCCCCGGCAGCTGGCGTATAGCGAGTCCGGGGTGTTTTCAGCTCTTAGTGATTGTGAAGTGCCATACTATAACCCCTGTACCCAATCCATCTACTTTGTCAAAGAGCTGGAGCAGGGCTGACTACTGAATTTTGGGCTGGTAGCTATTAGCGGCACGTTCTCTCCGTGGTTCCCATTGGTTGCGTGTGCATTCAGCACATTATCATGCATCGTGTGGCGCTCTTTCAGCTTCGTTGATGCATTGGCCTGTTTTGGAAACTCTATCCCTAAACCCAGGACGGCGGTAATAACCAGGACTTAGGAGCTTGGGGAAGTTAAATATGCTATATAGTTCGTTATTACTCACACGACTGGTCCCCGCAAGCCGACATCTGTTAGTGTCTTTCCCTTCCCGCTTTACCTTGTTCCCACGTTGTTCATTATATATTCGTTCTTCAAGCTGACCCTAGCCCTCTCACCCCCGTTCTGAGCAGTGAGATGGAGGCGAAACAAGATATTCAAGTGACAACTGCAGATCCAGAGACACCTTTAATCGTCGGTCCAGATGCAAATGCCGATGAAAAGACTAATGCCCAACAAGAACAGGCGATAGTATCTGATAATCGGACGTCGAGATTCCCTCCCAAGGCGCACGCGTGGAGCATCCTCCTTGCACACTTGGGCGCCTGCGTGGCGATTGCTCTTGCTATCGCCCTGGCTGTAAACGGGTACGAAGCCCTCGATGATGAGTCCGCCACTCACGCATCCTACGTAGGCGGCAAGCTGATACTACGCGTTGGCGATGTGACGACATTGATTTCCGCTGCGTTGGTCATCGTGAGGTTGCTGGTCGGGTCGTGGACGACGCTCGCCGTGTGGGCTTGCGGCCACTACATACTCTCCGGGGCTTCTTCTTCTACGCCAACGACAGCACAAACCAACAAGGCCACACCCACCCAATTGAGGAGTATCGGATGGATGATGCGATGGAAGCTACCACCATGGCTCCGCCGACCGTTCGCCTTGCCAACAAACCCTAGCCAATGGGTCGTCTCTGTGGCACTATTCATCATCGCCGTCCAAACATATATATCGCCCATCATTACCGGCGCGGTGAACTGGACATCAACGCCGGTACTTGCAACATACACAACAGTTTCCGTGGGCGCAGTCGACAGTAGAGCGAATTTCGGAGGCTGGAAGTGGTACAACTACCCTTATGATACTGCCATCGCCCGAAAGCCGTACCTGCGCACCGCAGCCGGTTATGCGAGCATAGTATGGAGCGATCCCAGTATTCTTTCACCTAATGGGACCTCGCTGACAGGAAACGGGTGCCGACATATTGTCCCGGGCCACGATGCCCTAGGCCCAAACGCGACGCTCCTGAATGCGGTGGTACCCTGCATCCAGATTCACAGCATCGACTGGTACAAAGCCGGCGACGAGGTCGGGCGCGCAGAGTGGGTCTACGTGGCAGATTCGAGCAGCTTGAGTATCATGGACGACCCGCCTTCTACCTACTACTATGACGGAGTGACCGTCGTGTTCGACACTGTTGTGGGGTGGAATGATTCGCAGAATTGGGATATCAAGCCAAGTCCAATCGTATTTAACAAGCCACAGACCATTGGAATGATGGTCAAGCGTGTAGCAAAGCAAGATCCGCCGTGTTCAGCATTGGACCCTACCATATTTGGGAGCGTGGACCAGCTTGGGCGGTATCTGTTGGAGTGGGGCGACGAGACAAATAAGAACTGCTACTTTATCGGCACCGTCAACTTCACAGCGGGGGTGACAGTTAGCGAGGAGAGCAAGTACATTTCGAGCCGTGTCGTCGAGGACCAGACACCACTGGAAGAGGTCAAATTCGTAGAGAACCCGTGGGTCCAGGAGGCGGTGTGGCTCTTGCCGGACCTCATGACAATGATCGCGGTCATGAACTCCACACTCCTTCCAACTTTCGAGAATATCGATGGCTACGTCGAGTTGTTGATGCGCCAAGCGTACCTGGCCGCCTGGGACATGTACCACGACGCATTCGATGAGGACGAGAAGGATGTTGTGTACACAGCAATCCCCAGCATTTCCAGACAGCTCGCGGAAGTGTCGTTCTCAAGAGTTTTTGCGTGGTTGGCTATATGCGTGCTCATGTCAATCTCAGGGGGCTTTTTGCTAATGGCAGTTTTGAGGGGCGATGATTTGAAGCCTCCGCAGAAGGACCTCCAGGATGCGAGCGCAGCACGATGGGAGGAAGGGATGGGTGGAGCGGTTAATCTGGCTTGGGGTCTGTTCTTTACCTAAATTGGCCAACCATCTCAGGATCACTACTGAAAACGATATGATCGTTGATGATCTACCACCATTGACACGGGGGGTTTCTTTGTCAGCTTTCATGGCCTTGAATCATGTTATCGCGGTAGGCCTACTGACCACTTGCGGCCTAGAATCATCCTCAGATACACAAACTTATTGCCGAATCCGGTTGACGGAAAGAGTAGACTGCTATTGACGGAAATGCCGATGAGACACGGCTTAACAAACGAAGTACTACCGCCACTCTATCCGCACATGAGTTAGACGGCAAAGACGAGTGGGCAGCATACCGCTTCATAAAAAATGTCACAGGCATTTTCCGGGGTTTAATGGAATCAAATACGTGTCCAATACACCATATCATCCAACGCACTGCCTAGGAATACAAAAATATGAGAACTTTATTGATAATTGCACTGAATTATTCATGGAAAGATGAGGCACTTAGAATACTTCTAATACGGAGACGAATATGGAACACTTCTAGCCGCTCCCTATTCCCCTATTCTTTATGATCTCAGCTCCCCAATATCAGGCCCGTTTTCTGCTTTCGATACATGCAGTAGTTTCAGCCAATAGTAAAAACGCGTGCCATCACAATATTGCGATACGTGCATAAAGTAGACGCATGGTGGTTCGGATCACGTCAGCAGTGAGCAGCCTTACGCTATAACTATCCAATGCTTTCGCATTATCATACGTAATCCCTCTCCTCATATTCAGGTGCATTGTTTACTACGATGATTGGCCAAGGCAACCCCTGAAGGTAATGAGAACTGGGATAGATGTCGGGGTTTATAAGGCTTAAGATCGACGCTTTTCAGCTTTTGATTGTTCCAATTCTATTAACACTCTCCCAGCTCGCCGGCAGTTGGTTGCATTCGCCTCTAGTGTAGTAGGCTGCATACCCGTAAGGCGCAACGATCCTTTCGGATGAATGCTTAGGACACCAAAGTAAGAGCAGGAACTTAAAACAACATTTCTCCGGCCGGTTCTGTTCATATAGGCCCTGTTAGTCGTATCTTCGCAAACCAGACCAATATTCATATATGTGGATCTTAAGGGTGCACCGGGACGATGTATACGACTCTCTTATTGACTCAATCATACTACACACCTCCCAAGTTCGCGGCTGTATCACAGGTTCAGAGCTCTGACGGACTCATTTTGCGAAGGCGTTTGGAAGGGGCAAAACGACATGCGTTGGCTGCAAGTAGGCATCAGGAGGGGGTTAAGTCTGATAACATAATACTCTATATATATGTCATATATAAGCTAATGGGCATATAAAAATTTTCGCTATTTTTTGATAAAAATTAAGCTTAATATAAGTAAGTTTAAAATATAAGAAAATGGGTGACCAATTACGTCCTTATAGTTGCGACATAATTGTCACTTCTTATACTTCATGCAACCTTATCTTCCGGTCAGCCTAACTATGACAAAACACGTACAAGTTAGGCTCAGTCAATATCTTAAGGTGTGTCGTAAATGACTATATATGCTATATCGAAACCATCAGCTCTTAGCAACAGCTAGGGGAATACTTGGCTACATATTAGTAAATCACTATCTTAATAAGCCAATCATTCACTTACTAATCCACCATTCCATTATCAACCCTGGAATAAATAAGGGAAGGACTAAATATATTAATGATGAAGAAAGAAGGATTTCCCTAGCTTAAGCCACCTCGTATAGGGGAGCCCCATTTATCTCCGGAGGAAAACTCCGGATTCCTAGAAATCTCGACTCCGCGCTTCTGTCCGTTCCGAAGACCGCCGCCGATAAAACTTAGCCCTTTCGGCTCGGCAGCCATAACCTCACCTTCACCCCGCCCGGCCAAGAGGGCCGAAGTTTCCGAGCGCCGTCAGACACCGACCGCGGAAAAAGGGGCACCGCTCCGAGTGCCAGAGTCAGAGACCAAGCCCGTCTCGTGACCCGAAAAGTTCAAGTGGGCGCTGCCGCTCGGACGCCTGGCCCGTCTCGAGTCGTCTGTCCCCATCGATGTGTCGTTCTTTACCTCGCTAAACTACGACGTCCGCCGCACTGTCTACGACGCCTTTTTGCAGCAGGCCGGCCTTCGACAGCTCATGTTCTGCCCGTCTGTTTCGCGCACCAAGCAGGCGAAGGAGCTGTACAATTGCTACACCATATCAAGGAAACGCGACGACATGCCTTTGAGACGACACTCCCCTGTGGCCACTGGGAGTGATGTGATCGAGACGCAGACGAGAAGCAGTCCCGACTCCGATTGTCAGACCTCATCTCATTGATGGAGACATGCAAATTCGGGTGCATGGAGATCGCGAAGCATCACTACCGGTGCGTCACCTTCACCTTCGGGAGCTTCCCGTGGATCCAAGTCTTTTCCGATCACACCACCGAGCCGGTGCTTGGCAGGATCCGCGCTTTCGCCTTCACTGCGCACTTGCTTCTGCAGAATCCCAAGGCCTGCCAGCGCTTCACCAACGGCCAGCACTTGCAGACAGAGGAGGTCAACATCGCTCTCTTCAAGCGGTTCCCCAACCTGGAGACGCTAGAGATTAGCTTCTACCCGAGCATCAGCCTCGCCGTGGCGACCCGGCTGTCGGAGGCCATCAAGCCGCTGGAGCAGCTCGCTGTCTCCAACATCACTGTCAGCATTCCCAACATGGTGTACAGTACCACGGGCGATATTGGACTTTCGCTCATGTCGCGGCCGGGCGATGACCGCAAGCTCACGTTACGGAGCCCGGATCTGTCAGCGAGGGAGGCACAGATGAGCTGCAGAGCGTATTTCGCTTCCAGTCATGAGGGGCTGCAGACAGGCCAAGATTGCCAATTGTTAATTCGTCGATCGTCAGGTTGCACTTCCGGGGTGGAGGGGAGCTATCGGGTTGTGGCTTCAACGGTATGGGCATTGATGTTTAATCTCTTTTCATCAGGGGTTGCGACGCAGCCAGGCTATCTCACTTGTACTCATCCAGCTTGTATTTCTAGCTACCACTTAAAGCACTTTCCTAGAGAATGACGAGAGTGTTCCACTCGCACGGTTTCCTGCGGGAGTGTGTGTATGTGACGACAAATTGATCACATATCCCCACGGGTAATCTTACAAACAACTAAGAACTGAAGATGTTTGCTGAGTAGACATGTGCTGCCATGATGCTAAGCAGCTCATCTCCTGTTACGGTACATTACGAGTTATATAAAGTCTGGTTATCTTCCATGATTTGTCTATGAATATGCAACGTGGAAAAAAGTAGCCGTTAGAACGCCAGATTCAGTGGAAGCTATCAGGAGCAAGCATATTTTATGCGTCTGTGCCCTTGGCGGCTGTACTTACCTATGGCTTTTCGGGAACCTTGAATGTGCTCTTACTGACGTCTGGGGTACTGGAACACAGGCCACAACATGATCAGCATTTCCCGGTCTCTGTTCCGCGACTCTCCGCACTTCCATGGTCCCCCGGGCACCCGCCAGCGGTAAGGTGAGTATCATCCTTCTCCCTCTTGTTTGCCTGTCCTTCTGCTGGGTTTCCATAGACATAGATTTTCCCGCTTCTTCCAAGACTCAGCGTGCACTGTCGAGAGACGCTCCAGTGTGTCATGTATCATGATATGCGCGAACCTCGTTTGCCGCATGGAGTTATCGACGATGCTGTACTAGCCGATCGATGAGTTCCCAGTCGGGCTTGTCTCCAGCAAGCTGCGAGCTCGGCAGCGCCGCGTCAACGATAGAGCGAATCTCGCCTCCCGTCAGTTTCCACGCCGCTAGTGAGGCAACTCTCTCACGCGATTCCCGGTTCTCTTTTTCCGAGCAAGTCAAGTTCGAGTGAAACAAGGTCATTGCGTTGAAGGAAGGTGTCACGTTTTCGGCGGGATTGAAACAATTGGATCGCTCGCTGATCAGCCGCTGCCAGAACTCGCGACGCTGGTCCTCGTCGAGGCTCTTGTCAGAGTCCTCGGGGACAAAGACAAAGTTCATGCAAATCCGTATTGCGGCCATATGATCCAGCTCGCCGGGAAATGCGGGTTCGTCGGGAAGCAATAATATAGCGATTCCCATGAAGCTGTCAAGGAAGCGAAGAAGCGGCTGTAGCACATCGGCCTTTTTTAAGGCTGTCCACCCTTGCGTTACCTCAACAACATCTTCAATTAAATGATGCAGCCCCATTTCTCGTTAAGCGTCTTTGCCTGTCGGAACACGGCATCGGGGCTGATGTTACAGCCGGCGAATCGAATCCGATACAGTGCGCGCTTCGTCATTATCGAGGCAACTGTTGCTGCCCGTTCACTTCCGGGTCCCTGGAAGGCGAGAATGATCCTTCTTTGATACTTGGAGTGAGATCCTCCAGACCACGTATATCTCTCCATTGACGTTAGAAGTTTCGACAACTGATGATTGGTATGGCCCTGGATTTGAAAATCCCGGAACCCGAAGTGTTTGGTCGATGTGGCCTCGATGTTTCGCACAAGGAGCTTTCGCCCGACGTGGTCACGGAGGTGGAACCCCCAAACGGCGTGAGGCATGCACATGATGTTCTGGCGGCGTCGAAAATTTGCTGAGTAGTAATCCAAGAAGGGATGGTAGTCGAAATTATCGTGGTTGGGATAATCGTACGACATCGAGCATTCGCAATCACTCTGATATTCATACGATAGATCCTCGTCATGGCAGGGATCCTCGTGGAGCTCTACCCTCCGCGTTAGCACGTCGGCGCTGTCCTTCAAGTTTTTGTACATTGTTTCGTCAACTAGATACTCTCCACTGATCTATTTACCTCGGAGTTAGCTATTAGCGATGCTGATGTCTGAAATACGTAGGCGCGATCTCCCGAGACTAGGGTTGAGGGTCGATGCTAATCGACGCTACCAAAAACTAAGTGGAAGGACGTGACTCACGCCATCATGCAGATCATCTGTGTATGTTCCTACGTTGGCTCTTTGAGGCCGTCGAACTTTTTACCTCGATTGAAGAGGTAGCCGTCGTTGCAGTCAAGAATGAAACGCGATGGAACAGCTGGGAGAGAACATATGGATCTCTGCCCGTTCTCGAACACGGACCGTAGAACCCGAAGAGTCCGGGGTTCGGGATAGAAAAACTCTTCGCAAGGCCTTCGTACCGGGATTTCGAGGACTTCTTGGGGCTCTGGGTCGGACGTGCACACTAGCCGTGGGAGGTCTGCTTGTACGAAGGCACGGAAGTCGTCATCTCCGTCAGGAAACCGCTCTACGGCAAGCTTTCCCGGCTCCTGATTTCAAATTTGATTAGCCGCCCGGTCTGCATGCACCAAGAGCAGTACTAACGGCGTGACCTACGAAAATGAGTGGAAGAAGTTCCCAAGTGACAACGTGATCTGCCAAAGCGCCCGCATAACCCGACACAAGCTGATAATCTTCATCCATCGAGTCTTGGATAAATTTCAGGAGGGTCTCTGCCACGGTGTGTGCTTCTGTGGCTGGACGGGCGCATAGGGTGTCATCGACACCCTGCAACCTGTCAAAGGGAGCGGTAAGGGCATCTTCCGTATTCTCCACGAGTTGCTGCCGGTTATAGTAGAACCAATCGTATGGCGGTCGGAGTTCCATCCCAGAAGTAAATTCCAGGGGCTTTATCTTCAAGTCTCTAGAATTCAGCTCGTCGCAAAGCGCTTGCGATACGAGCTGAATAGATGTGTTCGAGGGCTCGGCCTCCCGAGTTTTGTGTGAGTCGTGGCAACAAGTGTAATCTTTGACAACAAGCCACCACAGCTGGGTATTCTGCTCCAGGTACGACCCGAGATGGTGGAGGGGTCGGCGGCCGGAAAGATGAAGAGCCGCCGGGGCTCTTGGACAGCGCTCGGCATCAATGACTAACCACTGGCCTCCGGCACCCGTTTCGGGGTCGTAGTTCGGCGCGTCGAGGAAGATGGCGGTCGGCTGCAGGTCACATGAGACCCTGTGGAGGACTTGGCGATATGCCTCCATGGGACAGTCTATCAGATCAGCGGCCTCTGGAATCAGTTCCCAGTCGTGAAAACCGGTGCTGGCTGAGGTTCCGACGGCGGAACCAGCCATCTCAACGGGTCTGATAGAAGACGAATTGCCGACACGCTGCAATCGGGATAAACGCAGGCTAGCAGCATCGGCGACAGGGTTCCTCCCACCGATCTGGGCCTGCTCGACTATCTCAAGCTCTGACACATCGCAGATAGACTCGACCTCGGCTTGAATGAACTGTCGTTGTCGGTGCGGGACCTTGTAGTCGGCCGTAAAGCCCTCTAGGTCGTCGATAAAGTCCTTGAGGTACAGCACCAGCTCTTCGAACTTCTGCTTATCCCCGATTGCCCACCGAGCTGCCGATGGGATCGCAGGTCGTTTCTGGGCGTATCGCACGGGCGATGTCAAACTGGCCAAAGCTGAAGCCTGGAGTGAAAGTGGCGGGGCCAGCGCGCCTAACATGCTCGTTGCAACAGACTTGCCCCTGCTGGGCTCTGCTAACGAGAATCCGTAGCGTCTAGATAGCGTTCTGTGATCCTGGAGTAGCGTGGCGATACGGTGCAGGGTTTCCGATACGGGCCGAGCGGACTTCGTCGCTCCATCGATCTGTCTGAGCATCCGAACCGTCGCCGTCGATGAAACCGCAGCCGCGGCCCCACGCCCAGAGTCGTAGGCGCTGATTGGTGTATTTCGTCTCGAGGAATAGATAATCGCGCCCGAGATAGCGACCTCGCTGGACAAGGTGGGAGCAGTCAATGCAGGTTGAAAACAGTCCAGCCAGGCCGATGACGCCGAGGGCGAGGCCCACGGGTTCCATAGTGTTTGGATCTATGTCGGGACACAATGGCAGATGGAGGCATGGCTTTGGGAGCGAGCGGCCCGTTGTTTTTGTGTCTTCACAACCCCAGCCGTCTTTCCAGGCTGCTGTCTCGTACAGCCACCGCCATTAAGTCTTGACCCGCTGCAAGACGGCTAAGCCAACAGACGTGGAAAGCCATGAGGGTCTTGAGACAGATTGCAAGGCATTCGGGTTCCTGCATTCGACTGGTATGGAATATTCGCGGATGTCGGTGGGAAATTAGCAGCTATATATGCCGGCTGTTGCCGCTTGAGTGGGAAATGTGCCACGAGTGCAAGTAGTGGGAAGGGGTGATAGTCAATGATGCTGTCCTCTCCTCGGAGATATCGCCGTTTTATACCACTCCCCCTTCTCTCTGGTCTGCTTTGTTTCAGGTATTGTAATCTTAACCCGAACCCTCCGCCTAGCTAAGTTTTAGAACGGCTGTTCACGTCAACCACAACGTCATAGCCCTTCCGGTGTTGTCTGTGAAAGTATTTCCAGCTCCTGTTACAGACCGACCAAGAAATGCTCGCTCGCCTATGCGGGAACATCGGACATCGTTCCTCTCTTATCCCCTGGGGGCCTCCGAGACTCACAAGCAGTGTCCAGCATAGACTCCGACGTATTGCTTAGCTCAATAGTGTTGAGGGGCAGACCAATTGGCTGCTTCATCGCCGTAGCCTCCGCTGCTATCAACAAGGGGTGAGTTTAACATGACCTTTAATCCCCTCTCCTCATCTCACGAACTGGACTGATTTGCCTCTTAACAGCTACATCCCGAATGCGTTCTCTTTCTGCAACAAGCTCACTGACGCCTTGGCCCTCCATGCTCTCGTGACATCGGGTCGGGTGATGAAATCACAATCAGCTATTTCAAGAATCGATCTTCCTGGACAAGGTGGAGCGGCAGAACCGTCTGGTAAACAAGGGATTTGCCTGCAACTGCGCGGCCTGGACTTCGGACGACCACAAGGCCCAGCGAGTAACAGAGAGGAACTCCTGCGATTGGTGTGCGATTGGCATAACACACTTTTCAACTTGGAATTTCAACTCGACCGGGCACTGTCTTGAAAGCTACGTAGACTTGAAGCGCCCCCTCGATGCTCTGTATCAACCCGAATAGAATAGTCAACACCAAAACGAGTACGGCAACCCAGAAGGTATACCATTGCACCCCATTCCTGCGGTCGTACCACCATTGCGTCAGTGTATTCGGCTGTGCTTCGTCGAAGACTTGCTTTAACATCACCAGCCGATCGCGCCAGAAACGAAACTTCTCGATTTGCCTCAAATCAGTCTTGAGTCGGCCGCACCGCGTCAGGTGTTGGTCTAGTGATGGTAATCCGGAAAACCACTTCTGGGTCTCCCTATCAGTCGAAGGGAACAGGAGAGCCAATGTCTGCAGGGTCTCGGCCGCTAGTCCCTCAGGCAGTAGGCTGTCGTTGCTTCTTATTGTTAACATACCTTCCGCAGGCCGTACTGGCCATAGCATGACTTACCTTCGTCGTTGGTGATCGAGAAATGAGGCATGATGAAATATATGAACTTTTTTGTCGTCGTCTGTTAGGCGCAAGTGATCCAATAAGTTATCGGTCCAGATGATTTCAACTCCTCCTATTCGGAAGATGTTCCTTGCGATGAAGCTCTTGTCCAGTTTTACTTTGTCATTAACGAGAACAGACTCTTCACCAAAGTAGTTGGTCAGGAACTCTCCCAAAGGCCCTTCCCTCCATTTTAGTTCCGTCCTGCCCGAAAAGCCGTGGGATAAGCTGCCGCAATCGCACATAAGAAGCAGATTAGCTGCGAGATTGATGGAGTTCTCTAGCAGCTCCTCCTCATTGGCATGCGATATGGTGAGCTTGGGACGTAGGCTTTTCCGAATATCTGCCCAGTTAGCCCCTAATTTGAGCTGCCGGACCACGTCGATCATGTCCCGATGTGTCCTTGCGGCGACGTGACGTCCGCCATCATGGAGTGCGTGTTTACACGTTTTGCTATAATAAGCCCAAAAACAATCCAAATTAGTATCTACTGCACGGAAAGATTGGAGGCAATGGCTTCCCCAGAATGCCTCGGCAATGGCGGCTTTCGTGAGCGAGCTAAGAGGGTCGTCGAGAAGACTCGAGTCGATTGTCGAGTCCATGGTGATGTTGCTACAGCGTCAGGGTTATCAGGCCAGGCTTTTGATCATAGCTTTAAGATGTATAAAGTGTGTAGGAGTAGGGTTCAGGGCCGCAGGAGGTGGATATATAGGCATTAGTCGAACTTCAAGTATCCGTTCCTACACTGTCTTAGCGCGGGTATGTGGAAGCAACGTGTTATCTCGATGATGGTGGGCGTAAGGCTCGCAGACCTCGCAGACCTGCAGGCTCGGCTTGTGCCTCTGCAGGATTTATAATGGCTCCGTTCTATGCGCGACACCCACCAATTGGTCCAGTAATATGAGGGGAGCAATTACGACGCGTCAGCCACCTACGACTCAGCGCGACGCTGCCCACCGGCTTCTGGGGTGGCGATGCCGTAGCTGCAAAGTCCTACGTCTTCTCCGTACCGTTCTATTCCTTCCATTCAACTTCCTAAATCCTCGCTGAAGTAATCTACTCCTGCGTTTTCACATACGGTTTCCTGCTCCCTTTTCGCAGATAACACGCCCTATGACGACAGCAAATTATCTACCGTCGCGATTGGTATCGCGTGAAACAACTTTTTCCTCAATCTTCCGCAAGGACCCGAAGAAGATATGGCACGATCCGGAAAAGTCTGTTGGTCGCTTCATTTGCAAAGTGGGAAGGGAGTCAATCTGGGAAGCTCAAGGAGAGGCGCGCGAAGCATTCAAGACTCTTGCTCCTCAGATCAAAGATCATTTAGATAAATGTGTCGATCCGATCTCGAGTTGGGTAACGTGGTCCATATACATGATGGGCGCCGCCGCCCAAACGGCAACTCCGACCATCATATTCTGCTGTGAGGTAGCATTGCACCGCCGTGAAGTCAGGAATACCATCAAAAATAGCGGCATCTTAGATAGGTACCCCGGCATCAAGACCGGACACATGCCGAGGGCTCCTGATTTCGACCGGCTCGTCCCACTGGCTCCAAGGGCAGGCGACTGGACCACGGCGAGGATATCTATCGAACCGTCACTCGACGTCCCCGGATCTCAGCTGGCCATTGAATGGTCAAGAGATGATATGAAGTGGTCAACAAAGGCCACGGTCGGCGGCGTTATTCGTGTGCGAAACAGATACTTCTACACTACCGCAGCCCATATATTCCAGCATGGCATGACTGCCTGCCGCACATCAAGTAACTTCGGCGCCGATGATGTCAAACTTTCTGATGAAGACTGTTTCAGTTTCGACGGGGATTCGGACACCGAAGCGGACATTGAGGCGGGTGCCGGTCCCTCTAGCGAGTTTTCTGAACCCCTCAGATCTTACGATGATAAACTGGGAGTATTGGCAAAAGGAAAGGCCATCTGGGACGACCTAACCGACCAGAACCATGATCAAAGCCTCATACGAGATAATCTGGCAGCTCCAGATAAGACTTCTAAGCTCAATCCCGACGATGTAGCACTCGGCTATGATTTCGAGTTCGATTACCCCGGTGAGGTTATCATCGCCACGCTCAGAAGACACCTAACTGGGCTGGACTACGCTTTGATCGAGGTGGAAGATCTGGGCCACTGTGCGGAAAATACTATAACTGACATGTCAGATCCTCAGTCCCGCATTGTGGTAGAGAGTCTCGTAAGAAAGATATCTGATAACGCCGCCATCATCGCTATCACGCCCCGCGGGAAGATATTTGGGAACCTGTCCGCGACACCATCATACGTACGTACCCCTTATGGGGAGAGATTCCACGAGATGTTTACAGTGACGCTGGATAACGAGCTAGAGAAAGGTGATTGCGGTTCCTGGCTCATAAACGCAGAAACTGGAAATCTATATGGCCACATCATTGCAGGCTCTCCTACTTCAGGCACAGCATTCATAACCCCCTTTTCAGACGTCTTTGAAGACATTAAGCAACGCGCTGGATTCGCTCCTGAGTTCCCCGTATCAGTTCATGACGCCGTTCATAGCGGCTCCAAAATGAGCAAATCGAGAGACATGGAAGAAATATCGGTCTGCAAGTCTGATCATTCGGAGGAAGTTTCGCGTGCCAAAGAATATCGCACACGTGAGCATCTACAAGGCATAACCGCCTCATACAAGGGTGACACGGTTGATCGCTGGATTAAGGAGATAAGAGAACAATTCGAACGGCGTGTGAAGCACAAACAACAACACCTCCAACTTGTCTCGTTCGAAGCTTCAGGCGGACTACCACCCCCATATACAACAAGAAGATATGCGCCCTTCTTTTTCCCAGAGCGCCCTTCGCCCCACGATGGAGGCTCGCAGGGATTTCGCCGTCTGCTAATTTCATTGTCCGCAGTTCCAACTAAGTGGGAAGATCCCGATCTGCTAGAAGAGGTACTGCAGACAATCCCACTACAACTCATTGGCGATGAGGTTACAGCGGAGCTCGAGTTACTCAACGCCGGCGTCAACAAACTTGCGAACCCCTCTCATCGTCCCGTTTGGGGCTACGAAGACTGTGTCGCACGAGCATTGCTACGTTGGTTCAAGAGAGACTTTTTCACTTGGGTCAACAACCCGCCGTGTGACCTCTGCTTATCACCCACCGCGGACCAAGGCATGGCCATTCCGACTCCCGAGGAATTAGCACTAGGGGCCTTGATGGTGGAACTGTACCATTGCTTGCAGAGTTCTTGTGGTCGACAAGTCCGATTCCCCCGTTACTCAGACGTACGGATGCTCATGAAAACGAGGCGTGGTCGCGTCGGCGAGTGGGCAAATTGTTTCGGTATGCTTTGCCGCGCAGTGGGCCTCCGTACACGCTGGGTTTGGAACGCGGAGGACCACGTCTGGGTTGAAGTCTATTCAGAACACGCGGGGCGTTGGATCCACGTGGACCCCTGCGAGGAAGCGTGGGATATTCCAGGGATTTACACCGAAGGCTGGGGAAAGCAAATGTCATACTGCATTGCTTTTTCTGCCGACGGTGCGGCAGACGTTACCAAACGGTATGTGAAGACGCCAGCGCATGCGCTAGAGCGCAGCAGATGTCCCGAACCTGTACTCCTGGAAATCCTTAGCGAGATCCGGAACATGAGGCGCTCAAATATGTCCACGGAGGATAGAGTGCGCCTGGCGCGAGAAGATCTCAAGGAACAACAGGAGCTTCTCGTTTCTTACCTCGTCAAGTCTCTCGAGAGTGGACTTACTCATAGGTCAGCTATATCTTCTCAAATCGAGCCAACCCTGGAAGAGGCCGTAGATCATGCTAGAATACTACGGTATCAGGCAAAATATTTAGCACACTGTCAGGTACCAGTGGACCGCGCTAGTAGCCAGGCTACCATGGGTCAACCATAGGTACTTGCGAAGAATTACAATACAGTACCCTAATCCAAGGGCGGTTAGTACCAATGAGCCTTCTAGCCCACATACCTCGCTGTGTGATTAGAGTTACCCATAACACCGTAGTAGGTTCAAAGATTGATGTAGGCGGTTCTAGGGTGGGTGTAGGTATGTCTACCTTTATCTCCGAACCACAGGGAAAGGCAGCTTCAGAGGAAGTGGCAGACGCTACCGGAGAGGAGGGCAGGGCTTAACGAAACCAAAAACGGGTCCACTAGGTCGGTACATGTCGGAAACTTGGAAAAGGACTTTCCTATACTATATTCATGAGTTCCAAGCTTACCTGGCCCGGTTTTATTTAGCAGCTCGTTAATTGTAAATGACACGTTCCTTGGAGATCTATGCGTTTACAGGAATTTATTCACCAAGTGACGAATTCATAATCTGGGATTTCTACTGTATCCGCATTATCCCCTGACAGCCAGGAATAGGGGTTACGATCTCCGCCCATGTGGTTTCATTATTTACTCCTGGGCTTAGCTGTCCGACGTTGCCAGACTTTTGATCACACGTGCGACTTTAGCACCCCGCAGTATATAAATGAATTATGGGAATAGAGCGGATTTGAATCGCCAAAAGTTGAATTGACGTTTTCCCTGCTTAGTACCGCGGCTAAGATATTACCAGATATCCTAGTTGGCCCTGGAGCCAAAGACTGCGCTTTACTCTTTGATATCGACTGCGCGTTAACTTCCAAGAGGTGAGACGTTTTTTAGACCAGTGGTAAATACTGATATGAGCACGGCTGGTGACATCAACACATGTGAACGCATCCCTTGTGCCGGTGCCCACATCACCCACAAGCCACTTTCGGGATAGAGTTCTCTCCGTAACACGGATAGCACCTGCTCTACGCTTGTTTACCCGCCGTGCCGCTTCAGCGATGACGTGTCCCTGCGCCTATTCTCTTACTGCCTCAGCCTAAGAGCGGCCGTCCGCTTCGCTTACTCGGGTCGCCAAGACCGACAATGCCTGTGAATTGCTACCAGCCTTACACATCCATTACCCATATGATATATATGGGAACGAATGCACTTCCTTATGGTTGCACTGGCCAGCAGATGGTCAATTCTGACAATATACTTTTATCTGTCGATCCGTCACATTAATTTCCCTATCAAAGCCTTATATAACGGTGTTATTCGGGTCTAATACGAGTCTCTCGCCGATTGACCACTTGGCATCGTGAGTGAGGGAAGCGAACGACCGCTCTTAGGCTGAGTGAGTAGCGCCAACTAAACAGGGTCTACTTCGCTTAGATGAGGGTGAACCAGAGGTGAGAGGAGCGCCTTCGTTCGACAGTCCAACTGTGTCAATCAGGCAGTTTTCACATTGGGTTAGTATAAGTCTTCGTACAACGACCATAGCAACTGCGAAGACCGTCAAGGGTGCCCTTTTCGAAAAAGAGGGTGGAGGGAGAATGGGGACGAAAAGGAAGCAGAGGGCAATAAATTGACATCCACACATGCCAAGGAGTTCCATCCACCTGTCAACACTTATAGGTCATAGCCTCTCTATACGTCAGGTAGAGGCGAATAGACGAAGTATCGCATAAAAGAAGTGCCTAGCCCTTAGTTACAGCCTCGATTCGGAGAACAGCGCGGGCAAGTCCACTCGTGTGTCGGTTCTTGCTATCATACTATCGTGCCTCCCGCCAAAGTTCTTTACGCGCATCTCAACTACTAATAGGAGAGGCGATCACGTCACAATGAGATAGGCACGACAAGACGCAAGAACCGGCCTTCTAAAGGGCACCTGCCTGAGGTAGTTGGTAGTAATGTGGGGCTCCTCAATATAAAACCCTCCATCCCCTCCAGTTTTCACTCTTTTCTTTTCTTTTCTTTCGTGGTCATGGTGGTGTTGTTGTTGTTGTTGCTGTGTGCGGTCGGGTCTCGGGCAGCTCAAGAATCGCCCGAGATCACCGTTCTTCGCCTGCGGTGGGCACGTCGACGTGTCACGGCCTAATCTTTGGAACTCCCATTACTCTGTTTTCATTGGAATCTTCACCCTGCGTGGGGACCCGAGGAAGACTGAAGATGCCATGATGGCTTGTGAGGTGAAGTGTTACCTGAGGGATTCATCAATGTACTTAGGGCAACCTTGTCTCTTGACGGTACCGTGGATAGAAGGGCAAAGCCCTCGTGTCTCATAAACTAGATTCGCGCCTCTCGCGATGCGGAACAGGGCAAGGGACACGGACTTCCGGCCAGTTAGCACTATTACGGCTGTATGATGCTAGCAGACTGGAGACATGCGTCCCTGTAATGGCTTCGAGATACAATCATGCCTGCTCACAGTCCTAACCAGTGGAACGACTGCGGCAAACATTTTTTTCAAAGCCCATAAGCCCGAACAGAAGAATTAGTGGTTTAATACAACATCCAGCTGAGATGAAACAGAAAAGGTCATGAAGGCTAAGTGATGGCACCACCACCAGTAGCGTCTTGTCGTATTTAAATACAACTACTACCACTGCCTTAAGACATGTCACGGTGCTTATAGAAGCTGCGTCCTGGGCTTGCGAGGCAATCATTTTCAAACTGAGCCAAATGTTGAATCGTCCACAATTTACTTGAGGTGTTATCAAGTGATTGCTAGTGGTGGTGTTCCTAATTAAAGCATCCAGGCCGGCGATGGGGGCCGGGCGCAACACGCATTTCGGGACCGAGGGTCAAGGCACTTCCTTCCAGCCATCACCGCACGTGAAACAGCATCTCGTATTAGCCTTCCTTCATACATCATACTCACTTAAGCATTCAACTAATCACGAGGATCGGCCTTCTTACCTTCTGGTTAGCAATGCCATGGTGTCAGAAGTCGCTGCTTTAAATATTGGATGGTCCGTATAGCCACCCATCTCTTCAACAGCAACTACTTCCCAGTGATTCTTGACTACGCCCATCGACAAGGCACTCTTGTAGTTCGAATATCTCGCTTCCAACCGACCAAAGGACTTCCACTGTAGGCTAAGAATTTCTTCACCCAGTCACAATGGCCCCCAACACGATCCTCCTCGTAGGCGCAACCGGAGACCAAGGCCGCTCTGCCCTCCATGAACTTTCCAAGGAGCTGGGCTCCCTAACCCTACCCTCACCAACATCAGCACCAGCACAACCAAAGCTTTAAATTCCTCGCGCTAACCCGCAACACCACATTCCTCAAAGCCCAGGTCCTAGCAACCGCGCATCCGGCCCTGGACCTGCATGTCATGGATGGCTATGCACATGACCCGGACCCCATCTTCGCCGCGCACCCCGGACATCGACGCCGTCTTCGCGTACACGGTCCCCCCGGAAGAGCGCCCCCAGGCGATACCCTTAATCGACGCCGCGGAGCGAGCGGGCGGGCGTCAAGCGCTTTGTGTTCTCGAGTTTGGACCGTAGCTGTGGCGAGCACAGCTGGGACGACCCTACTCCCGCGTCCTACTTTGCCGAGAATTTCCATATCGAGGCGTACCTGTACTTGGTGTGTGAGGGCGGGACCGGCCGGGAAGATGTGGCTATTGGGGGGGCGGGGGGCGGGGGGACGACGAAGAAGAATGATGGAAGGATGATCTACACGATCCTCCGCCTAGTGGCCTTCATGGAGAACCTGGTCCCGACGTCCTTCTTCGAAGCCTCGTTCGCGAGCGTCTGGGCCACTATGCCGGCCGACACGCCGCTGCAGCTCATCAGCCTGCAGGACGTGGGACTCTTCCCCGCGGAGGCGCTGCTCGCTCCCTCGTCACGCTCGTCATGGGAAAGAATATTCGCGAACCGCGCAACCGGGCTCGCGGGAGACTCGCTGACGCGGGCTGGGGGGCGCGCACAGTCTATGCGAGGGTTGCCGGGGACAGATCCCAGCTGACGCAGGCGTGGTGGCTCGTGGGACGCGGCATGCGCTGGGCCATCGGCGCCGTTGGCAGGATGTTCGACTGGCTCGAGGTTGTCGGCTACGGCGTCGAGGTCGCGGCGCTGCGGGCCGCAGAGCCGGGGCTCCAGGACTTCGAGACGTTGCTGAGGGAGAGCAGCGGTTTTCCCTTTAGCGCGAAGGTGCAGGAGGGGGCCTGAAGGGCTTTTTGATTGGTTTGGTCTGTTCATCTATACTCTTGGGGTAGGGGGATCGGGTGTACGATAGTGCTTGATAATACAGCCGGTTTAGGGACGAAGGGTTAGCGTGCGCTACGTGAGACGATATTCAGATGTTTAGGGGGTCGGAAGAATGACTCGGCATACCGCTACTCTTAGCAGCCAGGAGCATTGGTGGTTTTGCGCGATGACTGTAGAATCCCACTGTCAAACTTCATGAAATTCTAATCTCGGTCAGGAGAATACGAGATCCTTATGTAACGACCTAAGAATACTATTTTTTAGTGGACTTTGAATGAACTATGTCTGGGTATCGGTATCTGTCCCTTGGACTGGCCTACCAAGGGCCTTTCTCTTCAACCCCATAATAGGTCTTGGGCCGTGAATATTAAGAAACCATATGCTAAAGCCGGCCGTGCATCCGCTCACGAACTGCGCCGCCCATACGGCTCAAACGGGAAGAACGCCGAGATTAGCGCCATGACGCCGAAGAGCGCGGCGCAAACGTAGATGGGGCTGCTGGTCGAGGTGTCGGCGGTGGTGGACACGACGCTGGACAGAATGCCCATGAGGCGGTTGCAGGCGACGCCGACGCCGTTGCCCGTGGCGCGGTGAGCGCTGGGCAGCACCTCGGGCGTGTAGGCGTACAGGGTACCGTAGTAGACGTTGAGGCAGAAGGCGATGGCGCAGCTGAACCCGACGTTCTGCGCCGGCGACCGCACCGCCGTGTACGCGAAGAAGAAGGCCATGGTCGCGAGGGCCCCGATGCTCATCGTGTACCGCCGCCCCAGGGCCCGCGTGTCGCACATCCACGCCGCGAGTGCCGGCCCGAAGATCCCCGACACGTTCGTCAGCGTGTAGTTCCGCCACGTGTCGAACGTGCTGACGCCCGCGTACGCGCCGCGGCTCTCTAGGTACGAGCTGTGGTGCAGTTAGCGAGTCAGTTAGCTATCCCCAAGATCAACTCGAAATGTATGTTAGTAGGAATGAGCGCGGAGCCCGGCGGGGTGGTTTAAGGGACTACCTGATTGACAGAGGAAGGAAGTGGACCAAATGACGAAGCGAAGTCATACCTCAGGAAAACGTAGAACAGCGGATACGCAAGCCCTATCAGCGTCCAGCTGAACCAGATCATGGAAGTCGAAATGGCCATCTTTCGCGTCACGAAGAGCCCGGAAAAGTGGGCCCAGGTTTCGGCGGGGAGCGAGAACCTGCCACCGCCACCGCCGTCGCGGCTGGCCCGGATTTTGGGGCCGCAGGCCTCTAGTTTCTGGACGGTGAGCGAGCAGGGGCGGCCGTAACGCAGCGCGAGCGCCCGCAGTCCCGAGACCAGCCGCTCCTCCTCCCCCGCACCGAGCAGGTACTTGGGCGTCTCGCGCAGCCTGACCACCGTCACGCGCAGCACCGACAGCACGAACACCAGCGCGCCCGCCGTGAACATGACGTAGCGCCAGCCGCGGTTATTGTCCCATGAGCAGTCGTCGGCGGAGGAGCAGTTCCACTCCGGTTTGACTAACGTTGCAACATTTTTCGAGTCAGTCTTTCATTTGGTCAATTCAGACTGAACTTGATGTGCAAGACTCTCAGGCGGAAGGCAAAGAAAAAAAAAAGCGCTACACACCAAGGAACCCCCAGCAGATAAAGCCCGTAACCGCCTGACCGACGCCCCACCAGCAGGCAAGGAACGTAAGGGCCCACTGGCGGTCGCCGGGGAGGTATTCGAGGAAGACGGTGGTGTCGAGGATGAGGTTGCCGCCGGCGCCGAAGCCGATGACGGCGACGAAGAAGCCGAGGCTGGTCCAGTCGGGGGCGGCGCCAGCGACGACGGTCGCCGTCGAGCACACGAACAGGCTGATGTTAAAGGCCCAGCGGCGCCCGACCATGTCGGCGCCGAGCCCCCAGAACAGCGCCCCCGTGAGCACTACAACATCTAGTCAGTCATTGCCCCTTTCTGGTCGATTAGGCAAATAGGGCGGAATTATAAGACGCGGTTAGGAGCCGTATACTCCTAAAAGTATCCATTCCGAAATTTGTGCTCTTGAACTAGGCAATAACGGGGGACGGATAACACCAGAAACTGCTTACTCCCCGCGTACACCGCCACATTGAGGCCCGCCGAATAGCCCTGTTCCCCGAACTCCGTGTACGCCGGCGCCGCGATGTTGCCCTGAAGGAGCAGGACGAGCGAGTCGACTGCGTAACTGAGTGCGTCCGTGTGGTCCTTTTGTCAGTTATTGCTGCTTTAGGGACGAATGCATATTCTCCTTCTCATTCCTCTTTCGGTGAAGATCGCTTACCCGAAACCGTTGAGCATGAAGAGCTTCCAGTGATAGTTCGTCCAGCCAATCTCATTGATAGCCTAGATGTAAGAGAGCACACGGGTACTGATAAGCATATCCATTTGCGCATGTATAGCAGCATGGGTAGGTAGGGACAAAACTTGGCCATCGCTACGGGTTTCCGATAGCGCGACTTCTAGCTGGCTAGCTGGCATCTCGTAGCGTGTACGTACGTCGTTGACGAGGTGCATCTTCATGTTGAGAGCGGGGTCCAGGTCCTGCAGCGCCAGGACATCCTCCGCCTCGCCGGCGGCGACCCGCAACTCGCTGTCGTCGGCAATGGCGCCCGCACTGCTCTCAGGATCCCCACGTCCGCTCACCGGCGTGATCTTATCGGGGTCTGAAGCCGCCATATTTTGCTGTCGACTGACGTTATTCGCTGCTCTACGGTCTATCAACGAGGGTGGATCGGGGTGAATTTGCTGGTTCACTCTGTTCAGACTACGGCCTGAATGTGAAGCCGACCCGAGGAGGTTGCGCGTATAGGTCGCACAAAATCGAGCGGCGCAGGGAGGATATTGGCTTCAAGTCAGGAAATAAGCCGCAACATAACACAAGAGAAGGAAGAGGGGAGGAAAGAATGCTCGAGATTCGCCAATGGAGAAAAAATTGTGCATGCAGGCATGTTCATTTGTGCTGTCGATCTCGCTCGGCGGCAACCAGGAAGGGGTGACCCTTCTGATGTGAAGGCCAAGGGAGCACTATGACGAACGACCCTTAGCGACCCCGAATCAACGGAATACCGAACCCTAAGCCGACGAGGGTTTCCGGACTCGGAAGGTGGACATGCTTGGTTTTTCCCCCGTGCTCCCTTTGCCGCCCGCTCATAGGCCGAAGATCCGTCCTTATCTCCCCACGCGAGCTCCCATGCATGTCAGGGACAGGGGGGTAAGGATGTGTATCGACCGCATCATGGTACGTTTTAGAGATTAGGTTGGGGATGGCAGAATATCTCCTCACACATTTATTTCATATAAAGCAAAACTCGTTTAAGGGGAATGAGGCCCTTAGTCCTCAGCTAGTTCCGTCCGAGCTAGGATGTTACAGCAGGAAACAGGCGGGCTATTCCGCAGTGTACCGAACGTCAATTGTCTTGGGTCGCTAATTTCTGGTGTGACTGCTAAATATGAGTGATTCCCGTTATGTCGAGACGATATGGCTCCAAAAATATTGGAGCCTACATAACCCAAATTGGCCCTTCGCAAAGGATGCCGCTTCATAAAGCTGGTCCCTCCCAAGCCTCTCTTCTTAACCTACAGAGCCAGGACTGCTTATGCGGGAACGCGATCTGTCTATCCTTCGAAAACCCGGCGTTTTGCAAGTGCTGGATACACCTGTTCGAATTAGCGACGACGGTGGCCACGGTTCATTTCTTGGGTTACGGCACTCACCTCTCGTTATCAACTCTCGGCTCGAGGCAGATGTTCATGGTCCGGTTGTCCGCTTGGAAGCACCAGTGGACGAGGCTCGATAGCCAATGCTGAACCCTGCCTCTAGCCCACTCTTCACCAACCAGCACGTGTATGCCCCTATCAAAGTCGTGCGCGTCCTGGCCCATCTGTTGGCCCAGAGCATCTTCTTTCACCCAGTAGATCTCGAAGTATCCGAACGGCACGCCATCCCACATGCCTATTGCTGGGAATGAGTGCTTCGATCGGAGCCCGTCGGACAGGAAGTTGGGATGGTATTCTCCCCAAAATGCGGATACACGAGGCTTCGAAAGCCACATCTGGAGAAGGGACGTGTCGTCCAGCGAGCACAGGTGAGTATTCTCCCTTTCGGCCGATCCCAGAGGACCAACATTTGGAACAGGGTTCGGGGAGAGCGAAGCCACACGGAGAGAAAGGTACTTCCCTACACTCGGCACGAAGCGGGTGTAGAATATTTCGCCCATTCGTGGGGCTTTCTGGCGGAGTGGATGTCGTACGTTGTTTGATATAGTGTACTGCAGAGGTGGCGGGGGAAAGTAGGTTGGCAGGCGAGACGGTGAAAAGTAAGGACCGATTGGAAATCCGGGGATAGATGCCAAGCCCGCTTGAGTGTCCACGGATAGGTGGCTGCTCCCGAAGGAGGGCGTATGTTGGTGCCCGTGGGGCGATTCGCACTTATTGATAGGGGAAGTTGGCCGACTACCGACGGGCGATCCGGGATGGGAGCAGTGCTTCATCGGCTGGAGGGTGAAGAGGAACAGGCCACTCGGTAACTGCCAGAACATGCGCCTTGTCACGAACATGTTGTCCCAACCCTGGTTATTCTCGTGGACGCCCATGCCCACAGCTGAGTCCATCGTGCTTATTAGGCCCATCCTCTCAAGCTTGGGAATCAAATTCCCGGTACGCAGTACCCCTTCACGTTTGATTCGTATGCGCCATTCGCCCTTCGGCCTTGCGGTAAGTGGTGTATTTTGGGACTGCTTGGTTTCGAGATAAGGAGAGGGCTCGGGCTGTTGGAAGTACCAGTAGAGAGTTATCCACATCATCAGAGCTATTTGGCGGGATGCGCTGGCGGGGGGTCTGTAATCACTGCTAGAGGGGTGTGAGATGGATGAGATAAAGACAGTGTCATTATGAAGGGTTGGTTTGCTGTATTTGTGAATATGATGCTGTTTAGGATGGGGTTCGCTCCCATCTTCTCCATCGTCTACATGGTTGTCGCAATTATCCTCGCTGTGCAGAACCACCGTCCACCCTGCCGGAAACGGGGTCGGGTGAATATTGAACTCGTTGGACTTAAAGAACACGCCGGAGAAGACAGGCTGTACCGTGAAGTTCTGGCCGTCTGGTAAATGAACGATGGACGGCGTCATGTTCATCTCCAAGTGAGAGTTAACTCTAAACAGTAGGTATAAGAGGCAGAGTAGATCAAAATATAGCAAAACTCTATTCTCCCTTAGCTGAAATAATAGCACTGACAAGAACGCGCCAGTGAGAATGAGGGGTTGAACTTTGAGGTCAGTGGGGAACAAGGATTATTTAGAGATCCAAGAGATAGCTACCTGGGGAACTCCTCACATTTGAAGAGCCGCAGTTGTCCTCGAAACAAAACAAAAAAAAAAGAACGAAAGTTATCCAATACGGAGTGGTGATGCGACAATGGTTCGTTCGGTGGGTGACCGTTAAACGTCGCCTACTCCGTTTGCCGGCTTTCAATAATGAGGTTTGTAGAATGCTTAAAGTAAACGTCATAAGGGTCACTGGAACCCGCTGCAGCTGCAGCTGAAGCTTTGGTGGGACCATCCAAGAAGAACCAGTGGCCGGAGTCTCCCTTCAAGGAATGCATGCAGGTACGATTTGGTCAGGGAATCACATGTGTATCGTACAATCATTGTCGAACGACGTCTACCTGAAGGGTTAATTATATTAGCCCACCTAGTTATTAACCAATTGAAATGGTTAGCTTGTTCAAGATGTCGGTTTGGCAACGTCCTCGGCCAGAAGAGGTAATAGGTGCGGGTATTCAAAAGAGAAAAAAGAAAAAAATTCTAGCGTGTCGGCCAAGCTTCTTCGACGGATACCGACGAACAAGAGTCGGATACATGCGATCCAATAGCCACAGATCTGTTTGTAAGCCGACTTGGCTGGGGAGCCCGGAGTCACGCGAGCGTGTTGGAATTACCTAGTACGTCTGGATTGGCTAGAATCAGTATTCAAATACTCTTAGGGCCACGGCTTTAAGCTCCGGAGCTTGTACATCGATTTGGAATAGGCGCCTGGTGACTTCCTCAAAGTTGATGCGGCGAAGGAGCCATCAATTGGTGTAGTCATGAGAATACCTCGGAAATTGAATGGAAGAACAGGTTGCTGTATAAAAAGGGGACTGACCTCACTACTTTCCAATATTATATACGAATGGAGCTACTTGTCAGCTGCCATAGTTCCAGGCAGCTGGTCCAGCAATCCCTATTGCTACTTAAGCCTGCCCTTCTTTTAGAGGCCGACTCTTTGGCTTCACTTGGATACCTAGCTAAGGCATCGAGTTGCAGCAGGAGGTTTCTCGCCAAAGCCCTCTCGGCTTCCGATATACCCAAATAAACGTCTATCAAATATGTGTTTTTGATTAACAGAGGTCCCTATGCCCGAATATGTCAGCAGTTACGTGGTAGGTCAACTCAAGTAAAACACTACCAGAGATGTTTAAACATGCCGAACTTACCAGGCTCTAGTAGAAGAACTCCAGATATTCGCTATGCCTGTTGGCTGTAATTGGCCGTACTGTTCGTCTGATTCAAGTGAATTTCAGGTCCGTAGGGAGCATTACATCATGGTAATGGACTTTCTTTAAGAAAGCTTACGCGAGGACACTTGCAGGGATTGCGAATTAACATTTCATGTCGCTCGCCGTATTAGTATCCCGTGATCTTCCATGGGGGCTCACTATGATAAGCGTCCCCATGCGCCGTCTCTCACGCGAATGCCTCCTGGGCGTAATATGTCCAGAGAATCGCCACTACAGGTATAGCGCGGCGAGGGCGCCTCGGCCGTTTCGTGGCTATGCCACCCGGGCACCGCATTCCACCTAAACAGGTCCTCCATGGCCAACGCCACCCGCACGAGATCGGCCTCCCTCCACTCGCAGCCCCAGGAAAAGAGTCCGAACGGAACGCCGTACAGAGCCTACCCCGCCGGCACCGACACGGAGGTATCACGCGTAGGACGGTATGGATGTGCACGCCCAGCTTCTACCATCAACATCGTTATTTACGACGAGCAATGCGTCGAGCACAACAAGTTTCTCATCATCAAGCCTGTGCGCGTGCGCCTCGTCAACGACGGCCCGCGCCGTGCGCCGGTCCCAGCCGAAGTTGGTCCGGAACTCGGCGCAGAGGCTGCCATTCGTAGCGACGGCGATATTGTAAAGTGCTGCCCGGTCTGGGTGTTACTCCACCAGGTGGTACTGCCGAGGACGTCTGGGACTCGTTGTGCGCCGCCTTCCACGCCGCCATCTCCGCGAGGCTGCTCATCCCATCTCGCTCCTTGCTCGCGGGGAACGTCCAGTTCCGCAGCCACTTGCCGTGCACACGCTGAACTGGTTGTCCTTGCCGGGCGTCGAGGCCGGTAACACGAACCCGTACGGGTTGGCATTCTCTTCGAGGAGCTGCGTTGTGCTAAGCGGCAAGTCAGCGCCGTGGGTGCGTATCACAGCAAACAACGGAGATCGTAGGTGACGGTCGGTTCTGCTACTTACGGTAATGCTGACGATTTCGGCACCCGGTCGCTTGTAATTGGGCCTTTTTTTTTTTTTTTCCCCTGCTTTACGTACTGTTCTGGCTCGTTGACAGCCTTATGGCATATCGGTAGCTCATGGTCGGGGTTTCCCTTTCTGTCAACGCTAGCACTTACTGGGTCTGGTCGACCAATAGGGGTCAAGGCAGACCCAGCTTCATGCCATTCAAGCTGTCATCGTTCGTGATCCGCACGGAGTAGCCATCCTGCGGATAATGGCCCGGCCAATTCCACATGAGGTTCTCGTACTGTTCCGGACCCGCCATGATATCCAACCGCAAGGCGACGTCCTTCATCGACCTGGCCATCGGCCCCGGGGGCCGTTGTAGAAGCTCCCGGGGACCGCACTGTGGCGTGACTTGAGCGGGGGACGACTTGAGGGCATGCAGACCGACATGCGAGGCGGGTGAACCAGGGGCCCATGGGTCTTGGTGCCAGCGGGATGGCGGCTTGGCCGCCGCGCACGGCCGCGGCGGAACCGCCACTGCTGTCCGACATCCCTGCGTCGGGTCCAGCGGGTTCCTGATTTGGCCGGCCCGGGTCGAGTAGTCGTCGGAGAAGTTGATGGCGGCCGTAGTCCGCCGCCTCCGAGAGCGAAGCATGGCCCGCAGGAGGCACCCTGGGCCCTGATCTTCTGGATGATGGTGGTCTCCTGGGAGTAACTGCGGCTTAGAAAGACGAGGCTGCCCTCACACGTGTTGTGCTTCTCGTCGGAGTGGACATTGTCCTTGATGACGAACGAGATGCCGTGCATCGTTCCACGGATCCGGGAATCCGACAGCTCCTTGTCCAGGGTCTCCACGATCGAGAGATCGTCCGGGCTGATCTCCCTGATCGAATTCAGGTACTTATGTTTCTGTTAGATTCCATCGCAGTCATGTTCACCCCGGTTTCATTCACAACCCCAGCGCACTTGCGGGGTTTGCCTGCTACCACTAAGCGCTGTAGCTCGTCCTGGTGAGCCTGCGTGCGGTCATCAAGCGCTGTAGCTCGTCGATTGTCGCGGCCCCGATGGACAGCCCCTTACACAGGGGCATGAGAAACGGCGACTCACCGCGATGCTCGCCGCGCAACGGACTTCGCGTCATTTATGGGAGAAGCTGTAACCCCCGCGAGGGCGGCCGCCGGGGATGAAAAGACTGGCACCTTCATGATGTGGCGTATATTTATTAAAATGCTTAGCTCTGCAAGGGACCAAGCTTCGTCCCCTTACCTTGGATAAACAGGTGTCGAGGCTGTTTAAGAATACGCCCACTGGGCACGCAACGACACCCGGCCGACGACTAGCCATCACGACTTCTTCTGATGAGAATGATCTTCGGATTATCAAATCGACGTACGTCATGGCACATAGAGGGTAGCCGACAATCACCCAAACACAAGTGACTTGAGCTGCGCTATAACTGCTAGAATATATACCCGTCAGGTGTCATTGTGATATTTAATAACAGTATGTACATCATCTGCCTCAGTTAGAAGGGGCGGTCGTAATCTTCCCGGGGAATGAATGCTGTACCAGATATATAGGAATAAGTGAATGGTGCTGTGAAGTTTGTATGGAGTATTGCTTCATACTATTACTGCGAAGATGGCTTTGTAATGATGTAAGAGGAACCAACACAATCTTGGGTGTGTAGGGCCTTATTCTTTTAGGTCTTTTAGGCCTAAGAAGTGAATACATTGTCAGTCAAGGCGGGTGTTGTCAGACACTATGATGCCGGCCCAAGGATTCAATTGTCATCTTTTACTGGTACGCCCTGTATACAGACTAATTTTACGAATAAAAATTTTCAAACAAATATGTCCTTAGTAGGTTTTGCACTGCTTCTTGCCCCATCCTGAAACTCGTTCCAACCGTGAGCCCTGCGCCATTACTAGAAACCCCCTACTTAACCCCCGTACATAAGCTATAATGAGCCAGGAATCGCGGTCGCCAACCGACAACAATGCTGGGCAAGACGGGCCCAGGAAGGTGGGATTCCACGAGCGCATCGCGCATTTCACCTGGGCGGAATTCGCCTGTTCACAGTCCCACGGGCGGCATAGCCACCATGCTGTCCCCTTGCGCCGTACCAGTTCCACGGGGCTACGAACGGCGAGCGTCGTACTATCCATCCTAAACTTGGTACTCATCGCGATCCTCTGCACCCTCATGCTCATACGCTTGGTCCTCCACCCTCGCATGACCAAGCGCTCGTTCGTTAACCCACCTGAGCCCTTCTTCTTCGGCCCTTTCTGGCTGTCGATAGCGATGCCGATTATCTGCATGGAGCGGTTCGGCGTGTCTCACACGGGGCCTTGGCTCGTGGTGGCCATACGCGTGCTCCTCTGGATGTATGCCGCGGGCACTTTGATATTCAGGACGGCTACATGGGTTGTCCTGTCCTCTAAGTCGCCGATCACACCGTTGGATATAAATCCGGCGATGTTCCTTATAATCTAGGACACGATGCTTACGGGGACCATCGCCTCGGGCATCGCCCAGAACTAGCCCCCTGCTCAGCCCATTATCGTTGCCAGCTCACGTACCAAGGGCTCGGATGGAATGTCAGCGTCGTCCGGATGGTATGGCTTGTGGGTAGTCTGATGCAGAATGACCTAGGACAGCCGGATCAGAGGCCCGGGGCTCTTCATACCGGTCTCTGATTGGCCGGTTTCACCATCGTCACCATAATCAGCTGTGCTCGGGCATTACCGCAGGGGTTCGCTTACTTCGCGACTCACCCGCAGGGGAAGGAGACCTCGACGGTGCTAGCGGATTGAACGTCGATATTTCTGTGCGTTCCGGCTCTTCGCTTTGGCGCTCCTGGTGCACCTACCCACCATGATCCCGATCCGGAACGGTCGACTGCAGCCGCGGATGTGCTTCACGCTGTCATGGTGGGGTATGATATTTCCGAACGTGGGATCTATGATCGCGACGAGACATATTAGTGAGCAGCAACAGTCGAGTGCTATTCAGTGAGTGACTACCATCATGACGATTTCAGTTTGCGTGTGGTTGTTGGACATGTGCCTTCATCTTACGGCGCTCGCCACTGGACAAATTATATGGCCAGGCCTAGATGAAGATGCACCAAAATCACAAGAATCTCTTTAGTAAATATCTATTTAATCAGTGCAACATGGATACATCTGGTCAGTGAAGAACCTAAAGAGTCAACACCGCTTGGCATCCAACTTGACGGTGAAGTATTGTTAAACAGAATGCTATGTCTGGTCATAACATGGATGCGTGAAGACGGTATAAGACCAAGTATAGGGAAAGATTACTGATCGACTTCGCATACCCAAGTTCCAGTGGTTGAAATCGTCGACAGAAGGCCACTAAGCACCTTCTAGTCAGATGGGTGTTACAGCGCTCTCCAACCCTAACCCAGCGAGATAGGGCTGACTACAGGGGCTGGGCATCCCCTGGCGTCTATGTTTCGGCGGGCCAGTTAATCAATAAGATGGTGGGGCATTGTCACCTTCATTTTGAACCATTCCTACTTCTCACCCATTCCTTCCTACCAGTAATTCTATTAGCCCGGCATTTAACATCCGATTTAGCCTCGTGCAAAATATAGTACCCTATCATGTATGAGCTGTTTCTCACCGCCCCTGTGAAGAAAGATGACTTCGAGATGGCATGCGCCATCCTCCAAGGCCTCACGTGGATGCAGGCGCGCCAGAACGTGCACCGCATCCTATACTTCGCCGGACAACCCCAGCCGCGGGGCCTGCCGAACCAGCGGTGCTTCCGGCAGTCACCTGCGCTGCCGCTCTGGAACGAGCTCGGAAAGCATCTCGGCAGGTCTTCGTACGTCCTGCAGCTGGTGTACGAGGTCTTCCGCGAGACAGACTTCGGGACCGGCCGCGCCGCGGATCTGAACACCGTTCCCGGCACGCTGCGGTGGACCGACCTGCCGGACCCGCTGCGCGACACGCCCGTCGTCCAGCGCAAGAAAATCGAGATCCCCGACCAGCCGAACCTGGTAACAGCCACGGCCGACAACGGGCACTCGTGAGTACACCAATCACCTCACTTACTCACCCCCTCGCTCGGCAGCTACGTAGAGGTCGTTGGCACGTTGACGCGCTGGTCTTGACAGATTTAAGAGCGAGCTCATCCAGGAGACGCTCACATTTGTCAGAGAGAACGTCGAGTTCGTCTTCAGTAGGATGTATCACCTGCCCGAGTCTTCTCCGGGACGGCCTGTCATGGCACTCCCTGCGTGGTCCGACCTAAAGCCCGTCGACCCGGCGCAGAAGTGGGTCCTCAACGTCAAGCTCACCGTTGCTGAGGACAACCAACCCGACAAGTTGCAGAAGGGGAATAAGGAGTTGTTAGCGGTGAAGGAGGAACTCGATAAACTGTTTGATTTCAAGACCCTGGATCGGCGGGTGCTCGACACAAGGATCGCGCCGCCGCAGATACTCCCGCCTCGGTAACCCGTGATGATGCGACTAGACACGAGAGGGCTGGGACCTTACGGTCTCGCTGTCTGCAGGCTGTCAATCGCCTTAATTAATGAATCCCCGGACAAGGCGATCTAATGAGTACCGATTATTCTTGACTACATACGATAGATGCACAAGATATATATCCGACAACCATTCTGGGGCACCATCTCTCTTCAGGGTAACCGCTTGGTCTAGACATGGGTGGATTCAACACCACTGAACACAGCGCCACGGAAAAGGTATACCCAACTATCACGGAAAAGTTGTTGCAAGCGCCAATATCTTCCAGATGGCCGGCTTCGAACGAGTACTGGTGCTGTCCCAGGAAATATAGTCACCTTAGGTAATCCGAGGCGAAGCACAGTCAGCGCTGGAACACTGACAGCTCGAAAGAACTGTGGATAAAATCAAATGCATGTTGATTCCTGGACTTGCTTAACTACGGGTCTTCCGCCTTCCAATCTGTACCCGTTGCTGCCCCTATACACGCTTATAGCAAGACTGATGAGATTATCGCACATACCGTTCTCCCAACTTCTTAACCTATCAGGCGACTCTCAACATGGATAACTTAAAGCATGTCTGCTAGCGACTCTGACTTTAAATGTTTTCTTGGCACCGCTCCCAGTCATCGCCGTATACGCGGTTAGCGGCAAGCTCCATACCAGCAAGATATGGCAAAAGGAGGCGTAGAAAACGATCATGAGACCTAGTGACATTGAAAATGTCGGAGAGCGGGTGGAAATCGGGTTGAGGTCCACGCGATATCGTAATGGCACGTACATCAGATGGTTCAGCTAAGACGTCAGGGGCAATGTGGTAACTGCTACGAGATGGTGCGGGCAATATATCTTCCGCAAGTATCGAAGAAGTCATAGGTCTTGCACATCCATGGCGCTGTATACACTATACTTTATTTGTTCTGCAATGCAAAGGACCATCATATCCGCCCCAGCGATAAGGCGACCCCCTGCCTACTTACCTAAGGGACTATATCCCATTATCCTGTTATACCGCTCTTTCCGCGACTTTTATGCTCCTCGCCAAATTATGTTATCTTAAAACTTGATAAATTAACAGCGGTCTCTACCTACTACGCTGGAGTAACTGAACGACCCATAATGCGGCCGCTCCAATTTGTACGGTGTAGGAATAAAGTACATTTAGCTGAATAAGAACTCGACCCCCGTTTATCTTAAGCGGCCGCTTTTTTTTTTTTTTTTTTTTTTTTTTTTTTTTTTTTTTTTTTTTGAAACCTAGGTACGGCTAGCCACTGGCCCGAAGGAATAAAGCGCAGAGTACGTACGATATATCAACTACAATTGAAACTCACAGCGTATTTTAAGGGCATCCCATACGTAGTATTGCGGAAGCTGGATGAGAGGCACGCCAACGCTACGGCTTAATCGCATTATACCAGTAATATAACAGAACGCTTAGCCTCGACTCATGGGTCTATTCCGACTCTGGTGCTAGGTAGTCTAGAGATTTATCCACCCCATGTATAGTGTAAGAGTCTGGATTGACAAAGATCGTCCGGACGGATTCCCTGGACGCCAGACTGTTAGATATGCTTACAAATTGTAATCAGGATGTCGACTTGGATTATTAAGCCAGTTCAGCGAGTAGATTTCTCGCTTAGTAGAGTTTGCATTCTATCCTGGCGAATTGCTCATCCGCGTGTTCTTGCAACCCATAGTCCGCCATGTCTCAGCCCATCCCGAAGACTACGAAACAGTGGAATGTCACCGGCCCGCTGAACGGCCTTGATTCACTGAGATACACTGAGCAGGCGATACCTGAACTCGGCGATAACCAAGTCCTAGTCAAGAGTAAGAATCCCGTCCCTGCTGGGCTTAAGTGGCGTCAGAGCGTTGGCGGTGTATTACACTAACACGAAGATCAGTCCAAGGTGCATCCATCAACGTGGGAATTCCAGTATCTCCAGTCCGCTGTGCTTCCATTTGTTGACCATCGGCTTAGTACCGTGACGTCATTATCCCTCAAGGGAAATATCCTTTCGACCTTAAGCCCGGCGTTGTCCCCGGGTCCGACGGGGCCGGAATTGTTCTGGCCGTTGGCAAGCATGTGACTCGGTTCGAGCCAGGCGACAAGGTCGTCACGACGTTATATCAGCACCACCTAGCAGGACCGATTGACAGTCGGACGCGGAAATCCGGACTCGGCGGCTCCATCGACGGGACCCTGCGCACCGTCGGGGCTTTTGACGAACAGGGTCTCGTAGCCATGCCGGAGGGCCTGAGCTTCACCGAGGCCGCGACGCTGAGCTGCGCCGGGGTGACCGCCTGGAACGCCCTGTTCGGCCTCACCGGAAGGCATGTCACGGCGGGACAGTGGGTCCTCACGCAGGGGACCGGTGGAGTCTCCCTCTTCGCCGTCCAGTTCGCCAAGGCTGTGGGCGCCAGGGTGATCGCGACGACGAGCTCAAGCGAGAAAGCCAAGGTGCTCGAGCGTCTCGGTGCTGACCATATCATCAACTACCGGGAGACGCTTGATTGGGGATCGGTCGCTAAGGAGCTAACCGGGGGGGTCGGCGTCGACCACGTCGTGGACGTGGCCGGCCCGGCTTCGCTGGAGCAGAACGCGGCGAGTGTCAAGCTCGACGGCGTAATCAGCGTCGTTGGCTTCGTCGGCGGTGCCGCCGGTGCCAACCGTATGCCGGGTTTGCTGGATTGTTGGTTGAACCACTTCCTAGCTCGTGGTATCTGGACTGGGAGCCGGATGCAAATGGAGGACATGTGTCGAGCTATCGCGGCTAATCCGGACAAGCTGCGCCCTGTCGTCGATCCCACAGTCTTCACGCTCGACCAGGTTAAGGAGGCATACGAGTACTTGGAATCGGGTAAACACCAAGGAAAGGTGTGTATCGAGATCGCTCAAGTTTGAGTATATTGTATGTCCAGCCTAGCAAGAGGAAAGCGACTATGGGAAGGGTTGGCCCGGGGAAAGCTTCGATGCTATTGGAGGAGCTATACGGGTTTGGTCCCGCCTCTCATGTCAGCTAGGGATGAAGCTATTGTGCGTAGCCCGGGGGTCCTTTTTCCACTGAATCATCAGCGTATAGCCAAACCACCCGAGTCCTGAGAGTCATAAAGTCATCATGTCTTGACAGGAGTGAACGCTCTTGTATTTTCCAATATTTCATGAGCCACCCATCGTGTTAGTATTCACCAGGCTTTTATTTAATCTCAGGGGTTACAGGTACACTGAGATCCCAAATTCTTATTGTTCAAGCTCTCCACAAACGACTAGGTTTGATAAACCCAAATTCAGAGGCGGTTTCCGGAGCCCTTCAAGTTCCACTTGGCGAACCAACAACTCTACTGAGCGCGGTTTTGTGGTCTAGTGGTATGATTCTCGCTTAGGGTCCACCCTACAGCTTCGATTCTGCGAAAGGTCCCGGGCAAAACCCCATTATCCTTCCCAATTGTTTATTGTTCGCCTTTCTTTCCTTCCCTTGCATCAGTGGTTTAGTGCTAAAATCCATCCTTGCCATCGATGGGCCCCGCGTTCGATTCGCGGCTGATGCATCTTTTTTATACCGCTACCGGAGGACGGGACCGTAGGAGTACCCCATACCTGCCAGGGGGGCATGGCCTATGAGTTAATGTTTTATTTCGGATCTTTAATTTGCAGCTGCGCTAGGGCTGTGTTGCCTCGTAGTGCTATATCCCTCTAGTCACAACCAAGTTCTGTCGATCCTACAAGTCACAGTGAGGCGACGGGGCACCAGGGTAGGTAAAATGATAGGATGATGGTATGGCATTTGTATCCATGACTAAGGGTCATAACTAACTAAGTCCTTGAGAGATGACTGGCCGAGTTTACGGAGATGACATGTATTTCGCGAAGAACTGGCCCTGGCTCTTCGAGCTCGCCGCCGTCGTGGGGGCACCCTTTGACCAGAACGATGCTTCGTAGATCTCCGAGACTCCTTAACGCCCCAATCCCCGTGGGCGGCGTAGCAGGGCGAGCTACGCGTTCTCGGCCATGGTGGCGGGGTACCCATAGAGGCCGGCGACGGAGGACATTGTTAATGGTCTCAGTCAAGGGGGAAGATGGCACAAGTCACTGTAACGTTGCGTGTCTGTTTGTTTGTCTGGTTACTGGCGTTGGCCTGCTCCGAGCTAATTGGTGTTATCGTTATACAGTCCTCTTTTGCTCCATGGACCAGGGAACGACCTTTGGGCCGGTCTTCGTCCCAGCGGACGCCGATGGGACAACGCTCGTTGTCAGGGGATTTGCCAAGTCAAATGGCTATCCGCGAATCTCAAATGCATTCTCATAATGGCGGTCTATTGATCATGTAACTAGTCATTCCCCTTTCAGTAGGTGCCTAGATAATCTAAGATGTTTTGGGAATAAGCCGAAGTGACTTTGGGCAAGACGAACACCCTTGATCACGTTCGCAGGCTCTTTTATAACTTGACGAAGGATATAGCGAAGCTAACTTTTCGTCCATTCAAGCGGAAAGAGCGAACTAACGCTAAGTGGGCGGTATCATAAAATAGCGAGAAGGGGGCAGGCAGCACACCACATATGGTAATTACAAACACATTATCATCCTCATCCTCGTACTTCATCATACATCGCCTCTTCGCAACCCACGACGATAGAAGCCTCTACCAGCTCCAGTCCGAAGTAACATAAACTCCAAACCATTTTTAAGCCAAAGGAACATATATTTGACGAGTCGGTCGCGCTGGTCAGATGACGCGACCCTTGACCTGCTTGAAGTCCTTGAGGTAGATGTTGCGCCAGAGCATGACGGCCGGGATGCAACAGGCGAGGACGGCGGTGGCACTTATGAGCATGTAGCGCTGGGAGGCGGCGTAGGCGAGGTTGATGGCGTCGCGGGTGGGGGAGCCGACTGGGTACGAGAGTTGGACGACGATGTCGCCGTAGATGTTCGCGAAGTCGTCCATGGCCTCGGCGGGCAGGTACTCGGCGAGCCTCTTGGGGAAGACTCCCGTCCAGATGGCGGCGGATACGGTGGCGCCGATGCCGCCACCGACGTTGGCGAAGAGGCCCTCGACGGCGAGCACGACGGCCACGTGCTGGTGAGCCGCGGCCGCCATGACGGCCACCTGCTCGGCGATAACACACGCGCCCCCGCCGAACGCGATGAAGATCTGACACATGACGATGTAGCCGACGTTGACGCCTGGCTGGCGGAAGTGGATCATGAGGCCAACGCCGAGGATGGTCAGCGGCACGCCCATGTAGAGCGCCGTCCACTTGAAGCGGCCGGTCCAGCGAATGAGCAGGCCGAAGATGAGTGAGCTAACACAAGAGCCGATCGTGTAGATATTGGAGATGTAGCCGGATGTCGTGATGGACAGGTTGAGCGGGACCTGCATAAAGGAGGTGAAGTAACCGTACCACAAGTAATACTCGACGAACAGTGCTGCCGCGAGGACACAGCCACCGATAACCGTCCGGTCGGACAACAGCTCCCACGGCAGGAATTTAACGGGCGCAAAGTACTTCTCCCACAGCGCGGCCCCGATCAACATGAGACTGCCAAAGATAATGAGGCATATGACCAGAGGGCTCTTCCACCCTTCCGCCTGGTAGGAGTAGATGTTAAACGGAAGGAGGAAAAGGGCAAAGCCGCCCATCACGAGGAGCAGGCAGATGACGTCGAATTCCCAGAAATAGTGTTGAATGGATTGCCAGGTCGTGCGACGGCTATCCCTCGGGATCACCAGACCCATCTTCTTGGCTTTTACGTAGTTGGAAGTAAACAGGTAGAACAGAGGCAAACACATCAACGGGGTAACGATGGCAAAGACGCCATAGCCCCAGCGCCAGCCGATACCCTTGATAACGTGTTCGGCTAGAGGACTGCTAATCCAGGTCGTGATGATGTAGGGCGAGGAGATAAACCCGAGCATAAGACCTCGATTCTTCAGGTGCGACGTATCGGCGATGAAGATGGTCATCGCGTATCCGACGCCGTTGTATCTAGAATATCCCGCATTAGTCGAGGGTTTCAATGGCTGCTGTGAGCTAGACAGTAATCACTCACCCGACCCAGTAGAAGACTTGCGCGGCCGCGTACATCTCGACGTTCACGCAAGCGGCCATCATAATAAGTCCGATTGTCAGGATCACGCCAGAAAGCAAGAAGCCTTGGGGACGGCCCCAGATGTCGAGGATCTTGGCAAGTGTGAGCTTTGAGACACCGCCAATAATTTGTGCCATGACATTCGTCGTCGAGGTTAGCGAATGCTGGTTAAAGCTACTAGTCACGTAAGGAGTCAGGAAACTACCCATTCCCTGCTCCATAGCATCGATAAAGTAGATGATCCAGATGCTATCAAATGGTCAGCCAGGAATCACTGAAACGTAAACAAACGGGGGATCGTACAAGACATAAGCCAGGATGAGATGGTTTCTTGACCACACCTTGGTGATGGCCTCAATCTTCTGGACACCGGCCTGGGCGTTTTTGTCGATAGCATCGTCATCGCTGTCGCTGTGATGGCCGCCCTGACGGTCGCCCAGCGGCTGTTGCGTGATACCGGCTTCCTTGTCCGTTGGCGACCGGCCATCCGGCTCGGCTACTGGCGCCTCGGCCGGGGCGACAAGCTTGGTCGAGAACGGGTTCCTCATTGTGGACAGCAGGACTCCCAACTGTCGTAAATGGCCTATTCCGGAGGAGCCAATGTATGAGAAATCACTACCCGAAGCCTTTTGAACACTTCATGTAGGACCGGATTTGACCACGGGAGAAGGCGGAGATAGGTATGAGACGGGAACGTGGGAACTATTTAAACGTCTTTCTGAGCGGACCGGGATCCGAAATTCGGACATGCACGCATGCGAGACACTGCAGGCGCTGGGTCTCTTCCTCTAGGGCCTGGCCCATGTCTCACGGGCATGGGCTTGGCACCTCGTAGGGTACGGGCTGAACGACTTACGGCTGGCAAAAGTCGCACCTCGAAGCGGAATAGAACCCGTACCCGGAACCCGTAACGGTGGGAAGGATACGCATGTAACCTCATGACCTGACTATAGTACTTAATCAGAGCGGTCGAACAGGACATCTGCATCTGTAGCTTCCAAGTTATTTTGAAAGTGGTATCTTAACACGCAGAACGCCGCCCTGCGTTGACTGCCAGGATCCAATGTACCTAGCCTGCTTCCATCTTGCCTCTCGCCTGTGCGATCGCCTACCCTCCAAAACCTTTCCCGCTCCATGAGAATCCGCTTTCAGTGACGAATTTTTCTCATTTTTCTCAATTAGGAGTGCTACTACCGTATGCCAAGCAACTATAACAACAATCTGCCCACTGAATATCAAGTCTACTTGGCAACAGCTTGGTTTAAGCCCTGCTAACGATGTTCGAGAGCCTTTGATTGATTAGATCAACCCGTGGGGGATCCAGGCTAGTAGCTCGGACTAGCTGCATCCAGAGCAGCCGGCGGTGGTAGGCTGACTCGGGATTATGCACAGATCTGGGCAAGAAGACTTGGCGAGCTGAAGAATCCCTGACCAAATTTTATCTGATGGACAGATTGATAAGATAAGATTGATCGCGGTTAGACCGGTCGATCCCCAGACTGCTGGCCGCTCCGGATTCCTGCCAACCTTGCCTATGCGATTGCGTCGTGCGTGCCCTAATAATAATCTAGCGTCATTATGAGACTTTTATCTTTCTTAGGGACCCAATAGTTCGGCACCGTTAGGCCTAGTAAGTCAGGGTAATTCCTAGCTAGGTGTCCGAGAACGGAGCGCAATGTATCATTTCGAGCCCAAAGCTCTAGCAGGTCAAGGATGAATCGTCATAGTGGCTTACAGTATCTGGGGGTTGGTGGACTCTTGAGAGGCCCAAGGAACCTCGTGCTTTCGAACCGTGACACCGATCTAGACACTAAACACCCCATAATCCTCTCGCTGTGGTTTCCTGGACCGTCGGATAGTGATGAATGAATCTAATCTGATCTGTAAACCACATCATCGCGCAGGAACCCGCCGCGGAAGTACATTCTTGACGGTGGCAAGGACTTCTAAACTGAGCATTCACTCGATCTGGACATGCCAGCATCAACCTCGAACTTATCTGGCGTGGCGCTTAGTAGTCTGGAGAGTTTGTTGGCAACCTGGGGTGGTGTCAACATTCGTTGCCGAGAAAACTGTAACACCGGGTTTTCCATCCGTCTTCCCAGATCTAGATATGGTGAATGATATGGTGCAACATCGGAGGCGAGAGTTCCCAGAGAATATGGGGTCCGACTTGATGGGTTGATTACGTAAATTCCGTGTATCGCAACAGGCCACCCCCTCTCATTCACAGCAGCCGGTGGGTTAATGTCCGGCTTGTGAAGAGGCATTTTAAAATGCTCTCAGTCCAGGTTCTGATTTCGAGCTAAGGTCCCGGTCAACGACCTACTAACACCTCGTGAGCCCGACCCGGTCGGCGGAATCGAAAACACAAGGGCCAGCCTTGCTACCGCTTCCCACTACAGGATACGGTTCATTTCGGATTCACCCCAATGCGCTGCAGGTGGTCTAAGGGTGTTGTTTCCAGCTAAGTACAAGCAAGATCCCCAGGTCCATACGGAGTTGAAATACGCTTTACGCATTATCAAGTTGCCTTCCTTCGAAGTACTGAGTATCATACCGAATTTTAACACCTCTGCCGGCTATTTTCTAGCGGTATGTTTAATGGCGTGAGCTGTATTGAAGTCACGAGCATCTCTGATTCAGTGTGATTCGGACTGGGCATTCTTGGATACCAACTCGAAAGGTTTTCTATCGGTTACCAGTTTACCCCATCCTTTACTGGAGCTGTCAACTAGGACTGGGGTTCTGATTTCCACGGGCACTAATGAAATATCCCAAGTTCTTATACAAAATGTAAGAAGACAACAGTACGGGGAATGACGTCAACCCGAGGGGAGGACAATTGGCCGAATCTGAGAGGTAGTATAATTCGTTAATTGTCATACATAGAAGCAGAATATCTGATCGAGGAGAAGTATTCGGGATAATGTTTCTAGCACGGGATAGATTCCGACTAAGGCCAATTTAGCCTAGCCTACCCGAGCTTACCTAAGCAGGATAGTTTGACCTCGGAGAGAACCAAAATTTTGGGATAGGGAAGCTCTTACCCGCAGTCGCAATCGAGAACCTCTTCCGCGCGACAGACACGACAAAATGTCGGCCTCCCAGAAACCAATTCGTCTCCCGCCCTTGAAGGTCCTCCGGGTCCGCAACCCGAACGGCCAGCGCGAGCGCCCCTGCATGGCCATCATGTCTTCAGTGTTGGGTACGTCCTCTTTACGCCTCACCCTGGCCCCACACCCTGCATTGTCTCATATTCACGCCGGGCAAAGAACGCTATTGCCTCTTGCAAATATACTTACCTGCGATATAGCATGTTGGGCGTCGGCAGGATACAGCACGGCCGGGTGCGCACAAGTCGAGCAGGCGCTGCGGAACTGCATGGACGGCCCGCAGCCGTCGCCCCCGAGGAGCAGCGAGGTCAACTACCACCTGGGCCGGTTCAAGGACAGGCTCACGGCGCAGGCGAAGAAGAAGAAATAGGCACCCCAATTTGTTAGAGCAGGACAGCGCGTGGAGATAAAGCGTGATGGGTTGACGAATGAATTGTACGATGGGAGACGTTCAGTTCGTAGGACGCCGGAAACGATGGAATGGGCGCGTTCGATGACATCGACGCCTTCATGACCGAAAACCCTCGTGTGGATGGATTGCCACCTCGAGCTTCATGATCACAAAAGAGGATGTGGTGACTGGGATGTGGCCGGTGATGTGGATGCGCTTCCATGGCCAGCCCTTCGCTCTGATTTATGTCCCACCACGGTACCAACCATAACACTACGCAAGATGCATATGTATAATAATTGGGCGTCAGAAATGCATTGAGAGGCGTTTAGGCTGATAAGCCAGAGATGGTTCTGCATCTCATGATAGCACGGAATATATATTTCAAAAGAGTGCATACCAAAGCATAGGTCTTACCTGTGATACGACAACTTGAAAGTTCTCTTGAACGCTGGGTTCGTTTGGTTCAACCCATAAATTGGTCGCTGCCTTGTTACGTTAATGTCGTCATTATACGCGTAGAATCAAGCCGAGAAATCGATAGTCTCGCGCATACTCGCCAAGGCTGAAACCTTATATTTAAGCTATATATAACCAGTGTCTCCCCCTATATACAAATCCTACCACCGATCCCCACCACCGTCCACCTCTCCCTGCCACCCCTCCCCCTCCCTCTTCTCGCATCCCAATCCGCTTTCTAACTCCCGCCCTCCTCTCGGCCTCATTCCAGGGGTCCTGTCCTGACACACCGATCAACACAGACAAGGCAGGTGCAGCGTCTGATAGTTGGAGCACGTGCACCCGCTGGGTGTCTGGCTGCCCGTCTGCAGATACACCTGCCAGTAGTCGCCCTCGAGGCGGCAGGCGAGGAAGTTGAGCTGGCGGCCCCAGCTGCTGCCCCGTGTGGTGATGATGGTGTCGCCTATGTTTCCCTCGGGGGTGGTGGTTAGCGTGTGGTTTAGGTTGGCGGATTGCGGTATAGGGTGTTGGATTTTTTTTTCCTTTTTCGGTGACGTGTCTATTTGCTCAAAACTCTTGCTTCTTCCTAATTCGTCCCTCCTCATCATTACACCACTTCGATGTACCTGGGAAGGAGGCCCTCCGCCTCCTCTACTCTCTTAGGGATTAGGATATGCTCCAGCCGACCATCCACCCATCTCCATCTCCCCATCCCCCATCTTCGAGACGAGGCGGGGAAGCGCGAGAGTAGGCCACCGCCGATGGAAAAGAGGACAACAGAGTAGGATCGATAACAGAAACAAGCATACCTTCGAGCCCCCAGGCGCTCGTGACGGCGCTCTCGCCGAAGGCGAGCGTCTTATACGACGTCGACTCGCCCTCGGCGATGTTGAGGTACATGCTGGTGTTGGTGCTGCGGATGGACCCGCCGATGTCGAAATACTCGCTCTCGGACTCGGGGCCCACGACGGGGATGGTGGCTTAAGTCCGTCGCGGCCTGTGTTAGCATCCTCTCATGGCCGCTCTTCGTATATGTGTACGTGTATTTTCCAGTCATCTAGAACGGGGCTGAGGGTGGGAGAGCGAAGGAACAAGAGGTCCACGCGGCATCTTTCCAGTCGAGACATAGGCGGCAGCCGTAGTACGATAGATGCGCCCCCCATACGACACTCCGAGCCTCGAAGACGACGGGGGCCAAAAAAAAAAAAAAAAAAAAAAAAAAAGAATGTGACTCACGATCCTTCGGATAGGCCTGTAGGTATAAGTGGTAGATGGGACTCTGCACGCCGCGGATCTGCTCGGGCTTCGCGTGAGCCGGGAGCACGGCCAGGGACAGGGCCAGCAGGGGCGAGGAGAAGTTGGTGCGCATTGTATTATCCCGATTCGGACTTCCCTTTTGCTATTCTTCCGGCAGTATTAGATCGAGCTTAGAGAAATATCACCCGGTGACCGAAGTTCGAAGTGCGGTGCAACGAAAGGAGAGTACGCCTAATCCGGCTGGGTGCAACGCGCGGTCTGGTTTCTGAGTTACGGAAACAGAGGCACGCTACACGATACGTAAAAACACAAGCAACCAAAAACCCCAAAACGCACCGGCGATCAACAGGATGGACAATGAACGCATATATATGTACATATAGAACCCACCAGAGCCAGTTCCCCGGCTCCGCCTCTATATAGGATGCGGAGATGGGGGTTGGTTATTAGCCCGGAAGAGGCAACCCACGGAGGACGCGAGTCCGTAACCACATACATGCACACATGCTCACTTAGATTCATTAGGGCTAGTAACCTATCCTACCTGCTGCATCCTAGAACGGACGAATTCTATGGAGATTAGCATAGCTGACACGCAGGTACGCGTCCAGTTCAACCTCGCCCTCTGTTAGGTCGGTTGCAGGCAGTCCAGCGTTTCAACTTATCTAGGTAGGCGTATTCACAAGCCTAGCTCTATAGATATTCCGCTTAAAATATTACCGGCAGAGAGACGTTCATTCAACAGAAGCCACGCAATATAGAGTACCAACGACAAGAGACGAAACAGTCACGCAGTTCTTCCGCTCAAAAAGCAACTAGAGAAAACCAGTATATTGGCAATTCCGCCAGCTACGTACTTATATATCTACCACAACACTCGCCGTCGGCGTCTCGACAACCCCAGTCGCCACATGGTGTTTAAGTTAACTCTGGGTATCATTTCAGACCCAAGACCAATCTCGTCCGCTCGCTCGCTCATAGAAAGTAAAAGGAAATCCGCGACTCTCGTCGGGGCATCGCCTTTGAGCAGTACTGCCTTGGTCCGTTCTGAGAGGGCGCTTATTCTCCGCGATGTTGACAGCACTGGACAGACAGCTGAGGGGAGACGCCAATATCTCTCTCCAACACATCTCACACTCTTGCGCAAATTCCCCCATAGCCATCCCTTCTCTTATATAATAGCTGGCTGGCTGGCTCTCTAGTTTCGCTTCCGCGAGTGCCCCTTCGTAGGGAAGCCGATTTCCGGATGCATAAAACCGGAGAAAAAGAGGAAACAAAATGTCCTGACAAGGCGACGGAAAAAAGCAAGAGGGAGAAAGCAGCTCGAGAGTGGGTAGGACCACACCTATCCATGCCATAGTATAAACTAGCGCCGTATCCGTGGAAAAGAACCCGAGAAATAAAGCCATTAATGTGTAATAGGTATTCAAAGGAGGAAGAATTTCCGATAGATAAAGGGGAGGGAGATCCGGGACGGAAGTGCGTGTCTGTCCGTTGCGGCAGAACATTCATAAAATGAATGGACGATTCGAGGTTGTAGTCTGTAGTCAAAAAGGGGGTGAAGGTCAGATAGAGAGCGCTTTTGAATGGTCGTTATTCCTTGGCACCGGGAGGGTCTACTCCCGATGCATGTTGAGGGAACCCAACAACCAAATAAACCAGGTATCCATAAAGAGAACGAACGAGATATCGCGATAGCCAATGCTACCGAGAAACGAGTGCGAAGTGCCCATCTCAGTGTCGCGATGGATCCCCCAAATCGACCACTACGCAATTTTTGTCCGAAGGAGGCTCGGTCTTGTATCGCAAAATATGTCCAAGAATCGTAATAGTCGTGAAATGACTGTCGTAAGAAAAGATGTGGTGTAGGAAAACTGTATCTAAGAGATGGTATCAAATAGTATAATGATGAATGACGATGCTTCAGTCTATGCAGAAAGCAGAACGTAATGCAACGCGCCGCTTCCCATGTGTTTGAATCCGATAAAAGTTCTTTGAAAATTCTCGTATCCGCTCGCAGTTGGTGTTCACGAATGCCTCTAGAGTATGCTGCTTAGTTATTCGTGGAGTGAGGTTGCGCATTGCGGCCACCGCTCCCCGTGTTCGGGTCGGAATCAAGTCAATCAACCCATGTCACCAACGCAGAAAAGTTCTATCTCTCCGACGCCTCCCGAGTACATGTCGCGCACGCCTTCTCGCCATTCCAGGAATGCGATCTGGATATCGTCATCACTTTCAATAGTGACAAGGTCGCCATCCTCGTCGCGATATCGTAGCCTCAGATTACCCTTACCAATCGAGCTGCTGGTGGACCGTGCGAGTTTCGCGTCGATCCGGTCGATGAGTGACTGATAGGTGATGTTAAATGCGACGACCAGCGTGAAATATGTTCCGTTATCACAGACCACCTTGACCTTGAGTTGCGTCGGGATTGGGAGATCCGGGCTGGAGAGAGGGTTGCCCTGCGTGGCCGTCCCGAGCGGTGGCGACACGGGCGCCTGATTGTTTAAGTTGAGAGGGTGCGGCACTGCCGACGTGGGCGCGCCTGGTTGACTCGGTGTCGGTTGTCGAGAATGGATGGGCTGCGAGGGAAATTGTGCCAGCGTTCCACCATATTGCCCGTTCTGGAGACGTTCCCGCTGGGTACCGGGGCTCTGGGTATTGGTCCGGACGGGGAGGTCCTGTCTAGGAGAGCCAGTCTGGGATCGCGGGATGCTAGCGTCGTGCGCCGGATGGAGATGGGGCGGAATTCCTGGGACCGCGGGTACTGGTGTCGTATTGGTGGTCCGGCGGGCGTTAGTTTGCCCGTTGATATCAGGGGTACTGTAAGATCGATTGCGGTACTGCTGTGCCTGTTGTGCCAGGGTCTGCGGCTGCGAGGCCATCACTGGCATGGATGGCCCTCTTGGTGCCCTCCCGTTGATGCCATATGCATTATTACCTGGAGACGACCCGTCCCGTGAAGGAGCGCGCGGCATGGCTGGTGCGGTATAGCGATTGTTGTCATCCCGCCCATTCTGAGGAGTCGCAGTCCGTGGGAATGGATACTGATTCTGTTGATATAAGGTGCTGGCTGTACTCGTCCGCGAAGAAGCGGGCGAGTCGACGGTAGGGGAGAAGTACGATTCCGCTACCCGCTGTCCTGGCGATTGCGCGCCGCCTCCGTGTGTCTGGAGGCTGAGTGCTCCGGGAGGAGCCGGAAGAGGGTATCTTGGAGGCGGTACCCGGGCGGCGCTTGCGAGCGATAGGTTCATGCTCTCGTTCGTCGCTGAGCGGCTCCGTAGGCTTCCGCTTGACCCATTGTGAGGCATAAGCCCCCCTACGGACGCAGCAGATGAGGTGAGGCTCAGATTTGATGAGGATACTTGACCTGGCGGCAGTTCGTCCTCCTCCTCGTCATCTTCTTGTTGGGCATAGGGGTTCTCGATGTTGTTGACATTGCGCATCCACGCAAAATCCGGAGCAGCCTGATCGGGGCTAGTAGCTGATGTCGGAGCATTTCCCTTCCTCTGTGTGTCTAACCCTGTGGCCCACTTCCTCATGGTCTCCTCGTTGGTGAACTTAATAATAAAGTTCTCCACACCCGGATCGCCTTTCCACCATATCTGTACGGTATAGGACCCTGCACCCAATTGATATATTAGTTGAGTTATTGCACTCGTAGCTGGGATGAATATTCTTTACCTGGCTTTGCCAAGGAGACGACGTCAGTCACATTCGTCATGAATATCCTTCCCTTGAGCTGAAGTTTGTTGTTCTTGTTTCGAGGCCGCGGTGTACTAGACTTGTTCTTATCCTTCTTGCTCTTGTCCTTATTCGGATTTATCTCCTTGCAGCACAGTAGAATGCACTCGAACAGATAGATCTCATACTGGTCGGGATCGTTAGCTTCGCGTTCAGCTCGGCCTGATCGGGCGAACGCCCCGGGTCTGCTTACATCCTTCTCTTGCTCGCTACGGCCAGTAATGACAGTGTACACTCCGTGCTGTAGTAGTCTTCCGAACTGCTCGACCCGGTGGTTTTTCCAGTCGTCCACCCTACCTATCAACTCCTCTAAAGCTTCGTCTAGGACGTTGCGCTCGACTGCCTCGTTCGCCTTCTTAAGGATTCGTTCCGCGGCGTCAATACCTGCTGTCAGGTCCGCCTGGGCCGTAGGATCGTCGCCGCCGTTCTTTGCGACGTCCTTCGAGAGGTCCTATTAACAGTTAGACTCTGGGCTCGCCGCACGAGATGGAAGGGCTACAAGCCTTGAGCAGCAACGGATACTTGACCAGTCGTTGCATCGGCTTTAACAGGAAACCGTCGAGGGTGTTGAAGTCGCATGCGACGGGATGCCCAGTCTGCTGAATCTTATCAAAAACTTGCTTCGCCAAGGCGGCGGCCTTACTTTGATTCGCGATAAAAGGCTGATAAATGTTGAAAGCCTCCTCGAACGTCACGAAGGGGTTGCCCCATTGTTGTGATGACGGCGGAAGAGAATTTGTGGTCTCGACGCGGATCAGGAAACGCCTCTGGAAGTCCAAAATGGCGTTTATGTTGAGGAATATTTGGTGGACAACATCGCCTGGTATTATCCCCTTCTGTTCCAGCGTCTTTTTTAGGTCATGCAAGTTCTCGAGATCTTGCACGTATTTTCGTTCGGTGTTGACCATTTCGCGGAGGATGTAGTCGCGAGTGCTCATCTTCGTGCCAGGTAAGGTGGGATTGGTATCCTCAGGATATGGCGTGGTCTGTTGTAGAACCCCACGTTGTTCCGCGAGGTCCAGAACATGATTGACGACTTGGGTGACCTATCAGTGTGCGGAGGTTAGTGAAAGGTCTTCCTGGAGACGGGCGTAATAATAAAGCGTTATGCGATCCCACAGAAGCACGGCTGATCGCGATGGAACGTACCTTTACCAGGCCCGTGGTATCATTCCCCGTGAGATCGGCCACGACGAAAAGCTGCTGTGCGGGTATATGAAGGTCCCTCATACAAGCCTCGACGAATTTGAAGATGGCAAGCTTGGTCCGCTTCGCTTCGTTAGGAGATGGGCCGACGGCGAGCGGTTCTGCCGGCTGCAACGAGTTGTTGTAGATAGCGAGCAGAGGATGACCGGCCCGCAGCAGATTCCATAGAGATTCCACCGGCCCATCTTCGCCGCCCTGCAACTGCTGATCGAGGTTTTCGAGGTAGGGTTCGAAGCCGGGGAGCTGAGCTAAGCGCTGTCGTAGTGCTACGCATATTTGGTACAGCGACCTCGAGGCATCGGCCTGCTGATTGATGATGTTTGCTGTCGCTACGGGATTACTGTTACCCGGTGCCTGGGTGCCTGGGGTTCCATTCATCGAGGGCGCTGGCGACGCCATTCTGGTCGAGTTGACAGCAGTCGAGCCGGACCACTGACTGGCCCTCGGTCCACTAATCCCCGAAGATGTCGGTACGCCGCCGAAATGGTTGTTGTTGGCAGGAAAGACGGGGGCCGTATTGGTCCTCAGAAGGGCCGGAGCATGTGCCATAGTGATGCTATGACCACCGCCTACTCCATGCGCCTCCTCACTGCGCTATATCGTGACCCTCCTTTTTGGAAGAACAGAGTTCTCCTCTCACGTTCCCCTATTTTTTTCTCACCCTGCCCTGCTATTCGAATATTGGTAGACTATTATCACCGCTTCTTCTGCGGATTAGACGGGCGGGCGTCTGGAGCGAAAGCAAGAATGATTAGTTAGTGTCGAGTGGAAAGGCGATAACTCGAGCACCTAGAACGCGCGAAGGTGATGGCGATGGCGGTACCGGAGACGGGGGTTCGTGCTATAGTTCGTATGGGGTATGTAAGTGGTGGTTGGTGTTGTAAATCCCGATGGTCAAGGCGCGCAGGGGTGGAGCTTTTTCGGTATCGTTGGCCGTTGATAAGGGGAGGTTGATTTGCCGAACGTAAGCTAAAGTGGTGAAATGAATGGGTTTGTGGTGTCGGTGGTGATGGTGGTGATTAGTTACAACGGGGATGATGACGAGTTTCGGGTGATGGATGGGAAACCTTCGGTTCGGCGTATTTCGTATTTCGTCGTCGTCGTGGTGGTTGTATGCAATGCGTTGTCGTAATGCAACTCCAGATTCAGAGCCCCCCCCCCGAAATCACTATTGGGTTGGCTATT
>QJNV01000384.1:0-57823 GCA_004155935.1 Monosporascus sp. GIB2 | reverse complement strand
CCCCCACAAGGTCGAAATAGTAAGGATAATCGAAAGTTCGGCCGGGGTGGTAAGGTTAGTACTAGGAGGGTATGGGGCCGGCATAATAAAAATGGATAACAAAAAGCCGGGCTAACAAAATAAAAGGGCCGGAATGGTAAAAATAAGAAAATAGTAAAGCCGGGAAAGTAAGTATAAATAAAAGCCGGTTAGGTGATAATATAGGTAAAAGTATAAACCGGTACGGTAAAAATAAGTAGCCGGTATTATAATAACGAAAAGCTCGGTATAAAGAAAGGTATTATAAATAAAATTTCGGAACGGAAGGTATAATTATTAAAGGTTAGGCATTAAAAAACGCTTTTAAAAAATTTAAAAGGAATTAAAAGAACTTAAATTAAAGTTTTTATAATCAGAAAAAACATATTTAATTAAAAAGAAATTAAAAGAAATTAAAAGAAATTAAAAGAAAAATTAAAATATGGTTTTTAAGTTTATTTTATTCTTTTTTATTTTATTTTATTTTATTTTAATGTGCTATACCACCATTCCGGATATACCATCATTTCGAACGGTTTGTGGTACCTTGCGATAACAAATTTAAATAAAGAAAACCATAACATATTAAATTAATTTAAATTAATCGGATTTTTCATCGTTAAACGTATTTACAGCTTTTTTACAAGTACGCGCATTATATCCGGGGTTGCCGTAAACGTTACATTTCCGTTCTTTTTGTTAACCTTTTTACGACGGTTATCTTTAGTTGCTATTAACTGGGACTTTTTATTACTTCTTTTTTTTTCGGCTAGAAAAGCTTGTTTTTTTTTTTTTTTTTTTTTTTTTTTTGTATAGTAAATGTTTCTTTTGTTTGAAAATATTTGTTTTTAGTTTTTTAGCGTTTGCTAAGAAGATGGTTAGTTTCGCGTAATTTGGCTGCTTTTTTTGTAAGAAAAACGTTTTCGTATAAAAATATTAAGTTACTTTTTGTTAAAAGATTAATCGATTTAATTATTTTTGTCGGCGAGTTTCCCTGATAATTTCTGATTTTCTTCTGCAAATAACGCCTTTGTTTTTTTAGATATTTCGAAATGTTTTCGTAAGAGGGGAACGTATGGAACCGAAAAAAGTAAGTGGGGAAACGGTGGGCGTAGGTATAGCTGAAGGAATTTCTAATTCGGAAAGGACGTTATTAAGATCGAATGAAATAAGCCCAGTTTTTGCGAATTTAGCTTTGATATTGTCGGACGTTATGGTAGCTTTAACGTGTCGTAGAAACCGGCGAGGAAATCTTTTTTCGTAATATAGGTATAGTAACGTTGCATTAAATGTTCGATATAAAACGAATAAGTACGTTTTAAAACGGAAAAGCAGGATACGTTAAAAGGTTGGAGCCGATAGGAAGAATAGGAAGGTATGTAAAAAGTAATAATGTCGTTATTTACGTAGTATTTTTCGAATTTTATCGAATAATGGTTTTCGTAACCGTCGAAGATAAGGAGGCGTTTCGTTTTTTTCGTCCGCGTTCGAATATGTTTATCGGGATACTGGATTTATTTTAAATTTAATTCAGGTTTTTCCCGCTACAATAATAAATAATAGTACAATTTAACTTCCTAAATTAATAGCTTGTATAATTATTACTTATTCCCGATTGCTTTATTGCGTTTATTTAAATTTTTTACGTTTTTCAGTATTTGTAATTATTATGCTATATATTATTAAATGCTTTATTAAAAAGCCCGTTTTGTCGAAGATATAAATATCCTTTTTTACGATATCGTATTTTACGATTATAACTCGAACTAGCTTAAATTATTTACGAAATACCTCTGGATTTGCGCATAAGATCTTTTAATAATTAATCTTTCGATTTTAATACGTTTGGAACTTTTTTTGCAGTTTAACAAATTTCGACGCTTAGTTAACCCTAACGTATATTGTAACGCGTTAGGATAATAATAAATTCGCCATATTTTTAATATATTAAAGCCGGATATAAAACGTTCGTATATTTAAGTTAAGGATTCGGTCGATAATCGATTTTTTTTCGGTCGGCGTTAATTTTTGCGATTCGGTTATATAGTTATTAAAGGAAAATATACCGTTATATCGTTTATATAAAGTAAATTAAATAAATTTAGAAATAAAATTAAGCTTTTTATAATTAAGTTTAGGGATTTCCTTTTGCTTAAACGGTTAGGTTAAATTTTTTTATTATAAATCGTTATATATTATTAATATTAAGAAATAAATAATTAAACCTTAATAATTAAAATATGCTAAAAATTGTCCGGATTAGTAATATGTCCGAATTAATGGTATAATATATATATATTTATTTATATTTTATTTATTTTTTTTAACGTTTTATTTATATATTTAATTTTTTTTCGGAGAGTAGAATTAAAAGAAATTAAAAAAGTTAAAAGAATTAAAAGTATAATGGAAGTAAGAAATTTAAGAAATTAAAATAAAAATAGGGGTTTGAAAATACAGATAAATAAAACCGGGAAAAATAGGATATGATAAATACCGGCGTAAGATTTAAGGAAATACGGGCAAATGGGCGGGTAAACCAGGTGAAATAAACCGAGCCGTATTAATAAGTAGAGGAATTCCGGTAATATAAAAGCGGCAACCAAAAAATAAAAACTGGGATAAAGTTAATAAAATATTAAATAATTAGGACGAAAGTTAAGGAAAATTAAGTAAGGCTATAATTTGAACGAGGTTTTAATAATAAACTTTTATTTACGTTAGGTAATTTTATAATACGTTTATTAGTAATTACATTTTTTAAAATTTAAAATACTTTTTTACCTTTTTTAAAAAGTTTAAACTTTTGTTTTACATATTTTATAGTAGTAAGTTTCGTTAATAATTTAACTCTATTTCCGTATTATTTAATTAAACCGCCTACGTATTTTGTAAATCGTCAAATTTGCCAGATATTTATAACGGTTGTTTTATCTGAAATAAGCCAGTTTTTAATTGTTTTTATTTTAGATTATTAAATTTGAATTTTGCCGGCGGTAAAAATGTATCCTAGAAAGTTTACCTTTTACGTATGCTATATATTTTTAGCTGGGTTAATTCGGATATTTACTTCGTCCAATATCTTAAATACTTAAGTAACGGGCTTTTTATACTTTTTTAAAGTTTTGAAGTAAATAAAAATGTTGTTAAGGTAAACGAATATAAACCTATCTAGGAATTTTCTAAAGATAGTTATAATTAGGCGCTGGAAACTAACGGGGGTATTAATAAGTTTTATAGGTATTACTTTATATTCGTAAAATTTATATATTATTTTAAATATCGGTTTCTAACTTTTTTTTAGCTATTTTGATACGGTAGTAACTGTCTTAAACATTAAATACAATAAACTATTTAATTTTATTAACGTTTTTTTAACGTATTTATAAAGGTTAAAGGATATCCGTTTTTAATCATAATATCGTTTAATTATCTATAATCGATTTTTTTTTAAAAATTAAGTTTTCGTTTTCGTTAAGTTTTTGTTATTTATTTTTAATTTTTAATACTATAAAACCGGGATATTTAACGGAATAATTAAAGAATTAGATATACTTTTTTTTAATTTAAATGAAATACTTTTCTATAACGCTTTTAACTTATTTAGGTTTATATAATAAATCTTATAAAATTTAGGATAATACCTTTTTAATAGGTATTTTATAATCTTATTAACTATATAGCGGTAACTTATAATTTTTCTTTTCCTTAAACAATTTTTTAAATTCCTGATATTTAAGTAATTTCCTAAAGGTTTAATTTAAAATTTATATTTCTTTCATAACATAGCAAATTTTTTCATCGGTTTTTTTAATAATTGTTTTCCCAGGAAAGTGTTTAACTTTTCCAGTTAATATGTAGATTATTAAACTTGAGCTATAGCATTCCTAAAACAACGTCATGCTTAGAGATGCGGCGATATTCAGCGAAATTCGTTCTTGGTATCCTTAAATCCAAACAGATAATTTTTTAGTTTTTTTAAAAATTCGTCCATTTTCGTACGTAAATAGGTTTCTATTTATTATATATAATTTATAAAATTTTAACTTATATTTCAAAAGAACTTAATGTTTTTCCGTTATTAGCCAAAAATAAAAATACTTTTTATTCTTAAATCAATTATAATTTTAAATATTTTATTTTTGTATTAAAAAGAAATCTTAATTTAATTGCGCATTTTTTTAATTACTTCGTATAAAATCTTATAAATTAAGGCTTTTCGATATTTTAATTTCGAAAGCTTTTAAAATCTTTTAATTTTTAATACCGTTTGGTTTAAGCAGATCTCGATTAGCGAGCTTTTTTAATTACGTATTTAATATATTAATTATTTTTGTATTTAAATTATATCTTTTTGCCGTATTTATACTCGGGCGTAATTAATTTTTTTTTAGTTTGTTTTTTAATTTTATATTTTATAGGCTGTAGCTTTAACAGTGTAGATTTTCGTCAAAGGTGTTTTTATATTTAAATTTTATATTAAACGCAAAATATTAGAAAATTATATAAATATCCTCATTATATAACTTTTTAACTTCTTTTTAACTTAAGATATAGATAATAAAATTTAGAGTATTTTGGTTATCGGCAAGTTTTTATATATCGGTATTTGTTATTTAGTTTAGTAAGCGTTTTTTTATTTTATTTAGGTCAAAAGTTATTGTTTCTTTTAGCTTTAAGGTGAACGAGATAATTTTCGAGGTAGTAAGTAATGAAATATAGCAGGTTGTAAGAATTCGTCGATAGCTTCGGGTGTATGGTGTATTCTGGGAGTTCGTAAAGTTCCGGGGATAATTATCCGTAATTGCTAAAGTCTGGTCGAAACTGGCTATTTGCTTTATATATCTGGCATTTTTATACGTTACAATAATAAAGGTATTTTAGTTTTATAGTTATTTTAAAACCCGTTTATCCGGAATAATACTTATAGGCTTTAACTTTAAAATCTTGGCAAATAGAATAATTTTCGTATTTTAGGATATTGTTTTAAATTTGAGTAGTTCTAGTAATAGTAAATTTTTGGCTGTAAGGAAATTGAGCTAACTTTTTTCTTTTCTTTTACCTTATTATTTATTTTTTATTTAGCCGTTTTAGCTTTTTTCTATAGTTAAAAATTTTTTTCCTTTTTAAAGCTTTTTTTGGCGGACAAGCGATATTTGCTTTTGAAATATCTCTTTTTGCCATAGTTAAAACATTTTACCTTAAACTTATCTTTTTTAAACTTTTTTGAATCGGTATTTGTTTCCTTTTAAAGTATGCTTTTATTTTTTTTTTTTCGGTTGTTAAAATTTTTATCGTCGTTTCGTTTACCAGCTCCTTTTTTCTTAAAATACCGGTTGAAAATACGTCGGTCGGTAATAATAATCTCGTTAATATATTTTATAAAAGCTTTAACTTAGGTTTTATATATAATTTATTTTTAATTTAAAGCTTTAGATTATCGTAATAAAAATAAAATAACGCGTTTTTTGACAAGTTGAAAATTGTTGTTAAACGGTTGAATTTAATCGTATGTTTTGTTACTAACTTAATTTGGCGGAGAAAATACAGTTATTTAATTATACGTTATTTTTTATTTAAATATCCAAATATAATTCGTATCCGTTTTTTATAATGTTTATAATCGTTAAAAATATAATTAATAACGTCCGAAAAACCTTTAAAATAGTTCCTTAAATAATTTATTATAATTAGTTAAATTATAAAACAACGTTTTCATTAAATAGCTACGAAATAACTATTATTTCTCAATAGTTTTTCGTTAAATAATTTTCGTAAAATTTAAAGTAAAATTTAACTTAAATTGAAAATCCTTTTATGTCCGTAAATTTATCGTAAAGTTTTAAAAGAGTTAATTTATAACCTTTAATATTTAATATCTTATAATAAACTGGAAATAAGATAATTCTTTTTCGAATTAAATTTAAACCGAATAAATCAAGTACGGAAGTTTGTGCTTAACATTTTTCTTTAGTAAATTCGAATAAAAGAGGAATTAGTATTTTTCCTTATCAAGCGAGTTTGGTATTTTCTTTTTTTTAGGGTTCGAACCTCTGCGGTTAAGGTATTTAGCTTTTCTTGGCCGTCGGTTCTTTTTTTTTAGTTCCTTACCTTATATTCTCCTTTTTCGACTTTTTCGACTTTTTCCTTTTTTAATTTCTTTCCCTTAACTTTAATTATATTCCGAAAAGTCGGGGAAGGTTATTGTTAAAGCTGGAAAAAAGGTTTTTTTTAAAATCGGGTGGTAAGAAGTACTATATTATTAATTAATTAAAAAGCTTTTTTAATAAAAAAAATAAGTTTTTTAAGTTAGTTATTAATTTTTTATTAGCTATTAACGGGAATTGGCTATATTATTATTTTTTAAACATTCTTTTATAATGTTATTTTTATTACGTTTAAAAAAATTTATTTTTAATTAGGCGTTAAATTATTCGTCGGTTATTAATTAAAAAGCTATCAAAATATAACGACCTTATTATATATTTACTTAAAGATATAAGCAGTATCCGAAAAAAGGTTTTAATGTGTAGGTAATAATAAGGCGAAAATAATTTATTAAAAGTTTATTCGTTAAAAAGATTTAAAAACTTTTCTTATAGTAAAAAACGGTTATTTTTTAGCTATAAACTTAAATTAATAGTTAAAGAGCGAAATTAAATAAGTGCTATTTATATCAAAAACCGATTTATTATATATCCTAACTTTTAAAGTAAGTATGTCGTAAATTTATATAATTTATATCATTTAGTCCCAGATCACCCAGATCACCCAGATTATTTTAAGAGCCAAGCCTACTTGTCCGGGGTTTAGCAGCGATAGGTGCGCGCTAGGCCTTAAAGGTTGATCTGTTTGAAACAGGAACCCCTGTTCCTGTAAGAAAAAATACAAATTAAAACCTTATATCGCGACGAACGCCGAAGGTTAAAAGTTTGTTTACAACGACGGAAAAATTACATACAAAATTAATTACTTTAAAATTATTATCTAAAAGCGAAACCAAATAATTAACTTCGATATCGTTTTATTCAAAAACAACGATATAATTTTAAAAAAAACCATAAGTATACCAATATAACCTTTTAATCGATTGGGAAATTAGCTAAATGAAATTCGCCTTACATTTTATTAATTAATAAAAAATATAATAAAATCTTAATACTCGATTAAAAATAACGACGAATACGGGTATAAAAATACGATAAATACCTTACTACCTAAAGAAAAAGAAAAAGGAAAAAAGGGTAATAAAGAAATTTTAACGTATGGTTATTATCATTTAAGCAAAACTTTAATAAGGGATAATGATTTATAGTAACAGCCCCAGAAATCAAACGACCTAATTAATATATTACCATAGTACTATAAATATAAAGAATTATTTTAGAAAATGTTCGAAACGAAATTATTAAAACATAATAAATAAAATTATAAAATAACCTTTAGAAAAGGTACAATAATTACATTTTACTTTCTTTATAATTTAAATAAAACCGAATTATACGTACTTAAATAATATTTAAAAGATATATTTAGAAAAGGTTATATACGACGCTTTAAGTTATTAGCAAAATACCAAATATTTTTCGTACTAAAAAAATCGAAAAACTACGATTAGTAATTAATTATCGATAATTAAACGATATTACCGTTGAAAATCTAATATTATTACCTTTAATTACGGAAATAAAAACCGTTTATACAAAGCAAAATAGTTTATGAACTTAAATCTTAAAAACGGTTATAACTTAATTCGAATTAATTTAAGAAACGAATAGAAAATAACATTTAAAATAAAATACGGGTTATACGAATACTTCGTTATGCTTTTCGAACTTACGAACGTGCTAGTAATTTTTCAGCGGATGGTTAATTACGTATTAAAAAAGTACCTAAACATTTTTATTATATATTATTTCGATAGCATCTTTATTTATTCGAAAACAAAAAAGGTATACATAAAATACGTTTACTAAATCTAATAAGTATTATAAAATACAAACCTTTTAATTAACATAAAAAAAAGCAAGTTTTATATATAAAAAATAAAATTCTTAAAATATATCATTACTTTCGGACATTTTAAAATAAACTTTAAGAAGATCGCTGTAGTATAAAAATAAGCTAGGTCTATTATAGTTAATAAAGTACAAACCTTTCTCGGATGTGCCAATTACTATAAAAAGTTTATCCGGAATTTCAGCAAAATAACCGTATTTTTATTAGCATTAACGAAAAAAAAACAAAAAATTTCTGTAAGCACTAAACGTAAAAAATCCTTTTGAAAAAATCAAAAATACGATAATTAACAAGCTAATACTAATTATGTACGACCTTAATCGCCCAATTAAACTAAAAACCGATATTTCAAATTACGTATTAAAGGTAATAATTAAATACCGAAATAATTAAAATAACTTATATAGTATTATTTTTTATTTTTATAAAATAAAAACAGCCGAATTGAATTATTTCATTTACTATAAAAAATTTACAGCTATTGTTAAAACTTTTAAGAAATTTAGGTAATATCTCAAAAACAATTTTTACCAGGTTAAAATATACATAAACTATAAAAACATTTTATTTTTTTTCGAGGAAACGTAACCGTATATATAAAATTAGATAAAATGATAAATTGCTACCTTAATTCCTATGTTTTATTAATACCCTTCCGTCTCGCAGGTGTCTCACTCCAAGGCGACTCCAGATTGCCTAATCTCGCTCCTATCTACGTCGATTCTTGTCGGAATTCTGGAAGTTCCTTGTAGTTTTAAGCAATCAAATAAACTAACGCTTGTAATCCTCGAACGTATAACGTTTCAGCAGCTAAATTTCGGAATTATTTAACTTGTTAACCTTATTATCTTTATCTCCTTATATTTTCGCCTGCAATTTTTTCGTTAAATCGAAATTATATATAATAAGCTCGTTAAAAAGTAAACTTTTTTTATCAAAAAGTAAATAATATCCGAAAATTAAAAAACGTAGTCGATTTTTTTAGTAATAGTTTTCCAAATCGATAGTTACGTCGATTGCTTTAAATTATACGGTAATTTTTTGGAATAAATTACTGTAAACACAACGGTTTTTATCGAAACCTTCCTATTCCGGATAACTGGTATTGCGTATTCGTTATATAGTATTTTATATTGTTTCGGCTCGTATCTTAATTAATAAAAAACTTAAAAAGGTGCTATGGAAACGATTAAGATTGGATTTTCTAATCGTAAAACTAGCGAAGGTTTGCAAAGCTTTTTATGTGCTTTTAAGGTTTATTTTTAAGGTTTACCGTGCAAAGCTATTATTTGCTTTTAAGAACCCTGTTAAACCGTGGCTAACGGGCATAAGGTTTACTAGGGCCAAAGCTTGTCAGTAATTACTAGTCGGAATCGAAGTAAGGTATGGGATTAAAGTGTGTAATTTATCCTAATTATGAAAACCGTTTAAAAAGTTATCGTATTCGAAAATACTGGATATAATGTTTATCGTAGAAATCTTATTGTAAAATTATTTTTTGTATATTAGCCCAACTTAGTAATTAAGGTTTGGACCTAACCTTTACTTTGTAAAAATATCTTATATTTCTTTACTATGAAAAAGCTAATCGGAAAATAATTACGGTACGTAAAATACTTATCCGAATTTAATTATATCATTATTGATTATAAAAAGTAAAATAATAGCAAAATAAATGTTATTAGTAAAAAATTAAATTTAAAAGAAAATATAATTAAGATTTAATAAATAATTTTCGATAAAACTTTAAAAAAACATTTATAATAACGATAAATTAATACGATTAAGGTAATACCTTTTAATATGTACTAGAAAATATAGTAATATAATAATAACTTACTTAAAAACTAAAAACTAAACAAAATTTAAATACCAAAGAAATGTTAAAAAGTCCGAATACGAAAAATACATAAATATCCATTATATTAATATTTAACAATCCGCAAAACCCTAAAACAATTATAACATACTTATTATTGCTTCAAAATAAAATTAATATCGTAGAAAATACGAAAGTAATACGACGTTTATAATAAAGCTAAAACATTACGGCATAAATTATATAAAAAACTATAACCGTTATTAGTTTCAAAACGATTATAAAATTTAATTATTATAAGGTTTATTATTAAATTTTCTTTATCCGAAAATTTATTAATAAAAATATACTATAATAATATTTTCGGAATCGTTAATCGATTTACAAATTTTTTTTATTTTATACCGTATAGCGAAAATACTGATACCGAATAAATAATATGCATTTTTCTTGAAAATAGTTTTATTATATACGAATTACTAATAAATATAATTTTTGATAAGAAAATTACGTTTACTTTAAACTTTTAGCAAAACCTTATAACATAATTTAGCCTAAATTATAAGTTATTTAACGTTTTTAAACCTTAAATAAATAAATAAACAAAACGATTAAATTAAATAATAAAAATATACTTACGATATTATATTAATTACGACTAGAATTATTAGGTTCAAAAATTACTTATTACGTAAATAACTTATAATATTAATTATTATAAAAAGGTTAATTTTAAATTTATACTAAAATTTTACTAAGAAATACGTAATAAATTAATTAACGTTAAAATAATCCTTACGTTAAAATAATTTAAATAGTTATATTAATCAATAAAAACAAAATTAAAGTTCGTACGTAATTAAATAAGTAAATACTATAACTAAAAGAAATTAAAAAAAACCAATTTTTCAAAAACGGGAAATAGTTTACCTAACCATAAAAAATATTTAAACGAAACAACCTATTAAAAAACTCGATTTTAAATATATTAAACTATATAAAATCATTAAAAGAATTTTAAAAAATAACTATTAATTAAATTATTACCAAAGGTTAGATTTTATATAGTTTTCTATATTTTATTACTTAAGTTAGCAGCGAATACAATTAAAATATATATAAAACAAAATAATATAAAAATAAAAAACGAACAAATGTACGAAGTGGGAAGGATTTTCGACATACGAAAATAAAACGGACTTACCCAGTACCATATTAAGTGGAAAAATTACCCGGATTCGGAAAATACCTAAAAGATCGCAAAAAATCTTATAAATACCTAATATTTATTAAAAGGTTTCCATTAGTAATAACGGGCGCACCTTAGTTAACATTCGATTAACTAATAAAATTAACCTTAAGCTAGCTGGCCGGAATTAGGGTTTATACTAAAATGGCTACTATAACAGCAGGCGCTAGTTATTTTTATTTCTTTTTTAAACATTTAAACTCCTTTATCGTTTCCGCGCTTTAAACGCCTTGCCGAAGCATTTTAATTTTACGACGACGGAAACGTTTCCGTTATTTTTGCAACTAATCCAATTTATTCGCGGTAATACGAAAAACTTTTCGAACTTATTCGTTTTTGCGCTTAAGGTGGTTTTTTTCGTTAAAAAGTTTCCTATATTTAAACTTAGAAAAACCAAAAAGATTATAGAAATTACTATGTTCCGTACAACGGGCGCATTTGCCAGAATTGCGATACGCCTTATACGGGACCTATTCGGAATAATAACAAAAGCAAAAGTTTTTTTAAGATATAATAAAACCGAGCAATGCAATACGCTTTAAATAAATAAAAGCGTTAATACGCTTACGAAAATTAGATTTTTTTAATACGACCGGATATAATAAATATAAATAAAGAAAAGTTACTTACTTAAAATAATAAATAAATAAGTTAATCTTTAAAGATAAAAATTCTAAAAAAGGAAAAATCGTATTATAACCTAATAATCTTAGCTACTTTTCTAACGGTCGGGCTTTTAAAAAGTAAATTCCGATCCAAGCCAAAAAGTTAAGTAACGGGCTTAGAGGGCTTAAAAGGCTTAACGGCTTAAGCTAATTAAATTAAACGATAACTTAAAAAACTTAAAGGTTTAAACCGGTTAAACAGCTTAAGCTAAGATAAACATATATACGTTCGTTATTTCCATAGTTTAAATAGCAGCAGCTTATAATATAACTTACCCCAGCTAGCTCAGGCCTTTGCTAGCTCGTTTTTATTTTTGATATATTTTTATATATTACGCCAAAGTACTAAAATACGGTTATTTAATTAGTTAATCCCCGTAACGAACTAGCAAGGCCTAAATTAAAATTATGCAAAACGAATTCCGTTTTGTAATTATCTTAACAAAATAATCGAATTCTTTTAATTTTATAATTAATTTTAGTTTAATAATTATATTATTTTAAATATACGTCGAATATAAATTAATATGCGTATAAAATTTTTTTTCGAATTTTTTAAATAAAGATTGGGATTAATATGACAAAGTTAAAATTCTGGGAAATAACTAACCGTAACGCTTTTATGGCTGCGACAACGTAAATACCGCGTACATTATTTTGCCATAAGCTATTTAAGGGTAATTTAATATAGGAAAAGCCCATCTTATTATGCTTTTGCCCGTACGGGTTATGGTTATTATGTCGTAACTATAAAAAAATTAAAGGTACCTTAAATTCGAAATACCTTTATAATTATAATAACATAATTATTATATGCAGTATTTTGTTATAAACTTTTTAAAAGTATTTAATATGGGAAAAATCCGTTCCGTTATGCTTTTGCTCGTACGGGTTATGGTTATTACGTCGCAGTTATAAAAAATTAAAATAGTAAAAATCTAAAATATTTTTATAATTATAACGTAACGAATTTAAATCCGATAAATTTAATACATTATATATGTATCGAATATAAGTTAATATATTTACAGGAACTTTTTTAATTTTTTTAGGATTAAAATTAAGACCGATACTGTTAAATTTAAATTTGGGAAATACGCAACCGTAACGCCCTTATAGCTACGATAGCATAATTACCGGTCGCATTATTATATACCGGGCGTTTTAGGTATATTTTATATAGGAAAAGCCCGTTTAATTATATTTTTGCCAGTACGGGTTATAGTTATTACGTTATAACCATAAAAAAGTTCTGAATTTGATTAACCGGAACGCTTTTATAATTACGACGCAACAACCATAACCCGTACGAGCAAAAACATAACTTAACGGGTTTCTCCCATATTAACTTACCCTTAGAAAACCCGTGGGAAAATGTTATATACGGTAATTATGCTATCGTAACTATAAGGGCGTTCCGGATAAAAAGTTTACTTAAAACGAAAATTTTAACTTATTTTCTTAGTATTTCCCCCAAACCAGCCCCTATTAAAAAGTTATATATATGGTTAAAAATCTCTCTTAAAGTTATATATAATGGTATTTTTTGTTATTTTCCAATTATTTTTATTCCTATTATACTTAGGAGTTTCTAAAATAGATTTTTAAAAATTTGTATAAAACTACCCAGAACGAGCTCAAAAATTCACAACTTGCTATCAGGCCCTATTTTGGAGGTTTTGTTATTTTTGTAGGTCTTTTACAAATTAGGTTAGCGCGGTATTAAAAGCTACTTAGCCACAGGTGCGCCGCAAGCGCAGCCGCAACCTCCAAAATAGGGCCTGATTCTAATAAGGCAAAATATAACTTCGTTACCTAAAACGTTTTTGGTATTACAAAACGTAACTAATTTACTTTATTGCTTAAATTCCCATAATATTTCTGCTAATATAAACCCGTACGACTTAGATTTAATAATTAGTTAATACCTAGCCGTTACATTAAATATTGAGATAATTATAACGATATCGCTTAATTCAATATATATATCGTTAAAGTTAGGTTAGAATTATCGTGCCTTTTTGTGGAAAGGTTTTGGCCCTATCCTGCCAGATTTGCCCCGCTGCTGTAGGTACGTTACTTACCGGTACCTGCGTATCCAGTGTAAATTACCCTCGGTAATCCGTAATGCTCCCTTGCAGCTAATGCCAGCTATAGATGCCGGTTACCTGGTAGGTAGTAAGGGGTCAGGGGTCAGGGACATCATGTATAGACGCTGGCACGCTGCCCGCCTACGGCAGGATTCGTTCACCACACGGCAAAAGCTGCGGATGTCGACTCAACTGATTACCGGGTAATAGCAACGTTCTCGAATATAAGTAAGCCCGGAGCATTTGAGCCATTCTAGAGATAGGTAGATGCTTGGTTTAAGATTTCCGCTTAAAATTTTCTAGTGCTTTTCTAAGTAAGTAGAAATTTAAAGAAATATTGCGACTGAACTGAATGTAAATAACGCATATAAGTATGATTGATAGTTTTACTATTATTGCCAACTTTATTAAGATCCATAGTATTAACTTTTAACCGTGCTTCCAGCTACTAGGGTGAGGGAATGTGTTATGGCTGTACCATACCACATAACCACCAGGGCAAAAGACCGGTGGAATGATCGCAATTGTGGCAATCATTCTGGTGCTTACAGCCGTATAAGAAGCTGTTACGGTGGACAAGGCCGTAACAGAACGGGTACCCATCTATTACCTATCCAACTTGGTGGGTACCCGCGGGTACCTATCAGATTTACCAAGGACCCATTAGGTACCTATTAGGTTTTGCTAAGGACTTACGGGTACCTAATAGGTTTTTGGCATCGATTATTTCATAATTATTTCATTTATTGAACCCCTTTTTTAATTTTACTTATTTATATTATTATCATATTTTATATTAACAGTAATATTTAAATAATATTAATAATTTTTAAATTTTTTTTTATATACTGATAAGTCCTGATGGGTTCTTGGTATTACTTATTGCGTACCCGCGGGTAATTCTGACTTGCGCTAAGGACCCACGGGTACCCAATGGGTCCTTGGCATTACCCGCGGGTACCCGTGGGCCGTGGGTAATTTTCGGTGGGTGGTTCCTCCCTTACCCTACCAGCTACTTGTCTTAACAAACATATAAAATCTAGTGCTTAATTGACCGGGAATCTCGAAGCACTACAGGGGGCTAGCCAGAAGCCGCACTCGATGAGCACTAAGTAACAGCATCGCGCCAGACACTGTTTAGACCAAGGATTAAGTCAAACGGCCGTTGAGATGCTCTGTGCATCTAAAGTAGCTCAGCTTTCGTGACCGAGGGACTGGGTTTGCTTGTCGTAAGAGAAGACAGCCGTTGGGACAATGTCAAACCGCTCGACATGTACTATGCCCCGCCATTAACCAGCTTCCTACTGAACTGTAGTCAACTGCATATATTGTTGATTTCTTGGTAACGGTGAGCATAACATATCCGTAGCTACCGAGTCATTATGTACTCTCTCTGCACGATAACAGCCTAAGTGCCTATATATAGCAACCGACAAACAGCTACAAGCTACACCAGCCACATTGCCTTTTTCCACCGGCCCTCGCGGCCATGTCCTGGCTTTCCTCGTCCTAACTCCACTCGCTCTCGCACAAACGTCGACTGTCGCCGTTATTCCTACCCCCTTAATCTGGCAAGACGCCCAGGTCCTATGCGGGAGCATGGGCTAATTACACCATCTACCCCGTCCCAGCTACGCCAATGAATCCGGTCTATGATGTCCTCGAGCAGCAGGTGGGAGACAGGTACTGGATCAGACAAAGGACAGGCGGCTCGTGTACTTGCTTGGGCAAGAATGGAAGCGGGGACCTGTTGGAGGAAGCTCCATGTGACGACCTCTTTCCGACCTTGTGTAAAATCTAGTCGGTTGTGCCGGAACATGTGTTGAAATAGAGACGGTAGCCTACACCCAGCAGACGGCCAAGGAAGGACCTGAGGGATAGTTGTGCGGTCCTCGTCACTGTATGGCGAGTCGGGTGAGAACCGGCACCTTCATTCCGCTGTAAGCTCGCGTACCGGGAGCTCAGACGGCTCTACCTTGACGATGTTACCTTTATAGACGTCGTGTAACACCGGTGTTGAGGCTGAAGCCAGTCGGCAGGGGCCCCTGCTTGGCGTCAGTACCCCTCTATTCTCTCCTGCTTTACCAATATGGCTTCATGCGCCGGTAAATGTCTATACCCGACAACCGGCATCCGTGGTCTCGACGGGCTGACTACCTATGTGAGTGTCATCAGGTGTTAATGGTTGATTCTGAGTAAACGACGATATAAAGTGGTTTCGTTATGACGCACTGTGGCACGACTACGTAGTTCGCGGTCTCAAGTCTCTCATCGACAACGTCTTCAAAGTCCTGTATCGACGCGCTTGAAACAGAGTCTCATGAGAAGATGGTCGCCATCCCCACGTCGCGCTCCCTTGCGGCCCTCCTGCTTGCGGCTCTGGCGAGCCAGACTGAAGCCCAGGATGCTGGTCCCTCGATGCCAGACAAGCCCATCATGCTCCGCCAGTCCGGGGGCTTCACGATAGGCGGCAAGATCATCCATCACCCCCGGAACCCAAACATGACACTTTCGTGCGATCATGGCTACGTAGAGTACTTCACCCCGTGGAAGCCGCGCAAAACGAGCATCGTCATGTGGCACAGCTCCAGCACCCAGACCTTCCAGAACCGCTGGGATGGCGGCGAGGGCTTCAAGGACATGTTTCTGCGCCGCGAGTACCCGGTCTACCTCTGGGAAGGACCACGCGTGGGCCGGGCCAACTGGGCGTGCAACGAGACTTCCTACGCACCAGACTACCGGGACCAAGGCAACTTTGTGGCGTGGAACTTTGGGCCGTCCTTCAAGGAGTGGTGGCCGGACGTGCAGTTCCCGACGAAGAGCGAATACGCCTGGCAGCAGGCCACGAGCTCCCGGTACCAGGAGTTCGACTCGGAGGCGAGCGTGAATCTGGAGACGGACGCCGCGGCCATTGCCGCCGACTCGGGCAAGCTCGGCAAGGACATCGTATACCTCGGCAACTCGGCGAGTGGGCTACGCGCCCAGATGACGGCAGTCAAGAGCAACACGACCAATATCAAGGGCATCGTCTGCTACGAGAGCTACGGTTATGTCTTCCCGGACGACGCGGGCATCGAACCCGGGTTCGGGGCCAACCCCTTCGGCCCGATCGTGGTCTCTGTCGAGGAATTCAAGAAGCTGGCCAAGGTTCCTGCGATCCAGTTCTTGTGGGGAGATCATAGGGACGACAGCTTCATGTTCCTCAACCAGTCGAAGCAGGCGGCCGCGTTGATAAACAAGTACGGCGGTAACGCCGAGGTCATCATGCTCGGAGAGGACAAGGGCCTGAAGGGGACTACTCACATCGCCTTTGCGGATCTTCACAATGAAAAGGTCGCAGATCTGTTGGAGGACTTTCTGAGTGCGAACAACTTGACTCAGTATCCCTAGCATGAAGGCAATTTTCTCATGAGGAGGGGTTGGGTGGTTATTTTCTCTTCTTTCACTTGGCTGCAACTTCCTCCATATCGCGGCGTTTGCAAGATAAAGGTGTTCAATGTTACCCAAGAAGAAGCACAGTCAAGTATTGAATAACATATGACTTCCCGGTGGCCCAGTAATCCCCGGTAATCCCCAGACATCCCAACAGCTGCACAGACGTCCGACTACCCCTGCATAGCCTCCTCGTACACACTCGTATCAACAAACCTCTCCAGCTCAGCCCTCGACAACGGCTCCCGCCTGTCTACCTCGGCGAGGTACTGATCCTCGACCTCCAAGTAATCCACCAAGTCCTTTTCCAGGCTGCCCGGTCCCCATACATGATCCGCCCACACGCTCTTCAACACCGGGACGTCAACCCTAATTAACTCCCCAACCGTCGTGTACACCCCGTCTGCGTCATCGTCGGGGGCACCCCTAAAGACATCATACGTCTGATTCAGCGCCCGCACAAACTCCACAATCTTCTTCCTCGTCCCGGCGTCCGCCAGCTTCTCCTCGGTGGAGTACAGACTGTAGACCTCGCGGTAGACGGACGAGTTCTTGAACACGACCGCATCATCCCCCAGCGCGCGAATGCCCAGCTCAACGGCCGTCTCCCACACGCCAAAGGCGTCGATCGTACCGTCCGCAAGCTGCGCGGGGAAGGTATCCGCGCCGCACGGCTCGCGCATGCAGACCCACCCGCTGACGGTGGTGTAGTCTTCGGGAGACAAACCGCCGCCGTTGGCGAGGAGCTGGCGCACAAAGACCTCGGCGGACGTGCGCGGGATGGTGCCGACGCGCTTGCCCCTGAGGTCGGCGAGCGAGGTGATGCCGGCGGCTTTGTTGGCTACCAGGCGGTAGGTGACCTCGACGATGATGCCGATGAGGCGGTAGTTTTTGTTCTGGACGTAGTTGAGGAGGCCCTGGGTCTCGGCGTTGCCGGCGAGGTCGACGGTGGTGTCTTGAAGGTTTGGGACGCCCCCGCTGATAAGGGAGGCCGTGTCCGAGTCGGAATTGTAGAAGTTGTTGGCGGCGTAGGAAAGGGGGGTGTGCTCGATCCACATCTGGCTGCAGGCTATCTTCAGGCCGTGTGCCTGAAGACGGAAAAGAGTGGGAATCAGGGGGATGAGGTGAAGTATCCGCATCGTGCAGAATTGTGTTTGGTGTTGCTAGCTGTGGAAAAGGGGTTACCTAAGCTGGAACGTATGGCGAGAACAGCTTGATCGCTTGTATCAACACCTCAGCGAAGCATGGGAACGCTGTAGATATGTACATCTTACGCCTGAAGTCCCCTGCAGCCACTGTGCCAATACCTTAAGCTCGTGGTCTCTATCCATCAATCTCAGCAACCTAAATGTAGCCGAGTTTCCTGCACTGGTGGTTAGAAGATATGTCCATTATATGCAGTGGTGTTTATACCAATGTAAACATTCAGTGATCCATATCAGCCCAGAACGATCGAATGTAACGGTGTGTCTAACTTAATCATGAGTCGAAATCGGAGACTGGCAGGATCAATATGAAGTGCATCCTGGGATGTTCCCTCAAACGTCGTCTCCCTATCCCTTGATCTCGGTACGCATTTGCAGTTTTGCCGGCCACCACCTCGTACTCTAAATCCCCTCATTCTTGCTGACCGGCAATATGCGGTATCTGCTGTGAAACCTGTACTATTAATAGGACCGTGAGCAGGTTGTTATGTAATCAGGATATCGTGCTTGGCAGGTTTTATCAGCCAAATGCCGAGTGTGCGTTCGGACCATCTACTAACTTCGGACCCCACATAATGAATTACCCTAACAATGAATACGACTTTTCTCCACCACAACAACCACCCTTTACAACTTCATTCTGTAATATCTTAACAACCGTTTAATTAATTAATTTCGGGTAAAGATGGTTAATTTCGACCGTAAACGCAGAATTCAGGATGCAAAATATTTTTTACGGAAGGTGGCGCAGAAACCGTTGCAAGCTTACGATTCGATATACCCCAATCAACCTTGTCCCACCGCGTCCATGGCTTTAAATCGCGGTCCGAAGCCAAATTAACAGCGCGCAAGCTATCGGATCAAGAGGAGCGGAAGCTCGTTAATTGGATATTGCTCGAAGAAGTATGCGGTCGCGCCTTTGCGAAGAAATAGGTCCATCAAATAACGGAAGCTTTGCTGGGCCCTGACGGAACCGTCGGAAAGCATTAAGTTAATTGCTTCATCGAACGCCACGACAAGATACATACGAAGAAGGGACGAGTTATGCCTCGGAAACTCCTCGAGGCCCGCGATCGCGACGATGTATACGAATTCTTCCCTTTCCTAGCTTAAATCCGAGCCAAATACAGCATCCAGCCCGAAAACGAGTACAATATGGACGAAACGGGCGTCCAAGAAAAGGAGCAACGCGATGGGACCGTCGTGGGAAGCTTGGAAACGGCCCGCACGAGGCTTGGGGAATCGGGGGCCACGTTATGGGTATCTGTCAGCTAGCTGGGGGGTGCGGAGCGCTCCCCATATACGGAAAGGTCACCTACTGATCGGAGTATATAGGTTCCGTGGCTAGACTACTTCAGTGTTGTACGCGTGTTATTGTTGGATATCAGGGGTGGGTCCCAAGATAGACAGGACGCCACGGAGATTACCTGTGGCTCAGGGTGGGGACTACACCAGCCACATCCATTAGTATGAGCCCTGACCGACGCGGTCAGAAGGACTCCAAGATCAATACAACAACAGGTTGTAACATCCCAATACTACGCTGTGTCTAACAGTTATCCCCCCGGGTGCCAGGGAGGCACAGCAATAACAGGAGCGGCGTCGACGCTAAACCGTATATGGAAAAAGGTCCACTTTGGGCGCGATACATGGGAGGAACGCGGGTGGGAAACGGGTGCAACGGGTTGCAACAGTTATTGCAACTAGCTTCCTGTCGTTATTTCCCGTTAGCAACCGCGTTTCTGACTAATTTAGGTGTGTTCTAGGGCCAGAATGGGGAGGAAACGGACAGTTGCAGACCTTGCAATAAATCAACTCATTTCCACAGCCCAAATCAACCCTGCTACTGCCTACGCAGACCCTACTGACAAGGGCACCCTCCGCCCGAACGCGCCGCCGAATCCATCAATTGGAAGCTATTTCGAGCCCTTATTCGTTAATTCACGCGATCCTTACGTTAAAGCCCTGCCTGCCACGCTGTTAAAGTTAGTAAAGCTATTCGTACCTGTATGGATGGTGGTGTAACGTAAGTGGATTCTTTGTTGCATGCGCTCTTATAAGGTGGATTTGGGTGCCCAAACCCCAATTGGGGTTTGGAATTGCTGATCTTTTGGTCTTGTGGTTAGCGTCGCACCCTCGCTTATCTTACAGGTGGAAAAATGGGTACGATATACGAATACCTTCGATCCCGAATATAATGAAGCAAAGCCCTATTCGCGAGCCCATTAATGGTATCCAACGGACGTCAACGAGGTATATCTGTTCCTTTTCGTCCTGATATATATATGTGATCACCTCGAAAAATCGATGAAGCTGTACTAGAGCAGCTCATCTGAAACCCCGTATTATCCCTTCACTCGTTTCTTTACGCGGAATCGGTGGTAAGTTTTATATCGGCGCTTCCGTATATGGGACCCTTACGATTATCCCGAATTACTTTTTCAACGTTGTAACGAATGGTTAGACTGGATTTAGAAGGTTGCGTTAAAGCTGTACGTACCTGGTTCTTCCATTTCTGTTAATGAAAGTATTGTTAGATTCGATGGAAAAACCTTTTATAAGATAACAATCCCGAATAAATCCGATCCGACAAGTTTGAAAATATGGATTCTCGCAGAAAACGGTTACTTCTGCTAATGGATGTAGCATTATCCGTAGAAAAATCAAGGGCTTATGGATGTACCACGGAAAAAGCGTCAAAAGAAAGGTGACGTACTAAAAGGCGACGATTTTTTTTAATAATACCTAACGTGTAATCCCTGTTCTCGTCGACAGGCTTAAGGCTATCCATTCCGGATCTTATTACGTATTTTTCGATAACTTATTCTTTTCGCCATACCTGATTTTGCAGTTACGCAAAAAAGGGATCGCATTAACAGGTACCGCGCAGAAGAACAGTAGGATCGCATAACGCCTTTTAAACCTAGCGAATATCCCAGTTTCGAAGTTCCCTTATAATAGCGTAATGAAGTATCTTACACCTGATAATAAGGTGAATCAAATCGCCTGGGTTGATATGTTCTTAGTATTATTCCTTACTTCGTTATACCGTGGAACTAACCGTATCGAATTAGTTCGCATACGCCCGAAGCCAGGAAGTAAATGGAAGAACTCTGCCCGTAAATCCTTCGGAAATAACTGGCAGATAACGGTTAAGATACCTCGTATGGCTTTCGATTATAACCACAACATGAACGGCGTTAATATTGGTAATCAAAGGCGTCATGACTTTATATGGGACCATTATTTGCGAAAAAACGCAGGCCAAGCCATTACCTTTAACTTCTTTCTTCAGGTTATTATCACGAATTGCTTTATCCTTTAGTTAAAAGGTTAGCCTTCTTAGGGCCGCTTCGAAAATGCTACCGAAGTTCGTAAAGCCTTCGCAAAAGAAGTGTTACGGTTCGACCAGTGAAGGTCGCAGAAACGGTCGCGCTAGGACCAAAACAGGGTCCAAGTGGATCAGTTACAAGATTAGTATGCATTTAAACAAAAGGATCCGAATTACTTCGCCGGATCATAACGAATTAATATGTATTTAAACAAAAAGATCCGAACTGCTTTTTCGGATTATAACGGATTAATATATATTTAAACAAAAAAATCCGAATTATTTTTTCGGATTGTAAAAAAGCAGCAAAAAGATATATATAACTAAGGTTTTATAATTAAATAACGATAGTTTGTAATATAATTTCATTACTTAAAATACTTTTGGTATTACGAAATGTAATTAAGTTATTTATTATTTAATTTCTTACAGTATTTTGCTAATATAAACCCGTCGACTTAAATTTAATAATTGGTTAATTAGCTTAGCTGTTATACGTTGCAAACTTTTGTTCAGTAATACCGTTAGATTTTAAGCAATATTCCGATAATATGTTTATTAATAAACAGCCCGCTTACGAAATTCTTAAAAATAATAATATGGATTCGGATAAGGAGGAGCAAATATCTTCCTTAACTAAAAAAGAAATTTTCTAACGTTTAAATCTAGTAATTAACGTATTAATTAATTTAAACGAAATAATTCGGAACTTATTATAACATTTTAAATTATTCGAACTTTCTTAAAACGAATACGATAGATATCGAAAAAAACGGCTATTTAGATAATATCTAACAAAAAATCAGGCGAAATATTAAAACCCCCTTAACCGGAACCCTTTGATAAAACGTTTATTAAATTATAGTTATTCTTTACCTAATGTCAATGGTATTTTAGATATTTTCTAGTAAACCTTGTTATACCTAAAATATAAGTTAAGTTCGCGGCCGGACGATTTTTAGGATACGCCGTTATATAGTTCGAACCTGTTATAAAAGAATATGTTACGGTATTATTAAAGCAACAAAACCCAGAAATAATACGAGTTTATAGTAACTATAAAACGTTTAAATAAGCCCTTTAAAAGGTTTTCGGAATAGTAAACGAAAAAACAAAAGCAAAAATAAAGATTTAATAATTACGATAAAAGGGATCTGTTATTAGTTACGGTAATGTTACGATCTAACAGGAGGGAGGTCTCGGAAACGGTCCCTCTAGGCCGAAACAGGACCTAAGTGGGTCAGGTCACGTAAGCAGTGCTTTGCAAAAATCCGCTAAATACAATTAAGCATCACTAATTATTACTTAATAACAATTAACTAAGCAAGAATAAGCTAGCAATAAGAAATAAAAATATATACGTTTATTACTTCCTTAAATAGATAACGACAGTTTGCAATATAACTTCGTTACCTAAAACGCTTTTAATATTACGAAACGTAATTAAGTTACCTTATTATTTTATTACTTAAATTTTCATAATACTTTATTAATATAAACCCGTTAACTTAGGTTTGATAATTAATGAATTAACCTAACCATTATACGTTACAAGCTTTTATTTAATAATACCGTCAAACTTTAAATAATACTTAATATTATCAAAATATCGACCAATAATTCTAAACCTACGTTATAATAATCTTAAGTTCGCATTAAAAAATTTAAAAGGGAAAATTAATAATTTAACGAAGAAATCGAAATCGCCTTAATAATACCCTTTATTATCTTTTGAATAAAACCTAAGAAATTAAAATTTTACGATAACAAAAAAAACCCTTAAATTTTCCTTACTTAAATACGTATTTACTTACGCTTTTTAAATTTTAACGATATTTTTAAGTTAATTCTCGCAATAAAAGTATATTTTACGGAAAATATAACCGATTAATTTAAACTTATTATACGAAATTATATTAAAAATACAAAAATAATCGAAAAACTTTAACTAATGAAATTTTCTCCTTATATATTAACTTCGAAAATAAATTTCGCTTTAACTTTAACAATTCGAATGAAAAAAAATCCTTAACGCAAAAAATCCTCGATCTTAAATAAAAAAAAATCTACCTTTAAATATATGGTTAACTTCAAAATATTAATTACTAAAACCGGATAAAAAGATAAAAAAAAAACGTCTTAATTAATATTTTTTATAAAAAACTTAAAAACGACGTTAAAAACGAAATAATTCGAATAAAACATATTCTTACTTTCGACGAATATATTAAGGAAACTATCAAAATCGATAACCGATAATTTAAACGATAATAAGAAAAACGAAAACACGTTACCCTAAAAACAGGTACGTAAAATAACAAAAAATCCCGGTATTTAGCGAATACCAATACCCCTAAAAAAGGGAATACCTCGTTTGAAACAAAACCAGGACCCATAAAATTTGGGGCCATCCAACTACGAAAACCCGAATATTAAAACTATGGCAAAATTAGCCACAAAACTCCTAACTACAAATTACCTAAAAAACCTCGATAAAATAAATCCTAAACCCTAATACCTACGGAACAACCAATTTACCACAAAAAAGGAAAAACTTTCGCCATAATACGAAAAGGAAAAAATCCAGCAAAACCTTCCGATTTAACTATTTAACAAAAACAAAGAAAAACCAAAAAACTCTCTCAAGCAGGGATCCAGCAACATTTGAAACTTACGATTTCGCGAACGCAGTAAAAAAAACACCAACAACGATTATCCTGGACCATAAAGAAATAATTTAAAAAACATTAAAAATAAACAAAAACCTTTTACACAAATATTTCGGACCAATACGGACGAAAGCACGCCCTTTTATATTAACGACAATAATACCCTAACCACGAAAAATAAAAACGATTTATCGAAAAACGCATTATATAAATAACTAAAAAAAATTTTAACTTTCCCAATAAAATAAGAAAAAATAAATACGACGAACAATAATACCAACACCTTTATACTATTCGCTTATAAGAAAAAATCGACCAGAAAATAACCTTATAAAATTAACCCTTAAAAAAATAATACCTATAACGAGACCCCTTTTGCTATTATAAATAATATATACATAACCCCAAAAATAAAACTACTTTAAAAGGACTTACGTTAACTATCCGATAATAAATTACCAACCTTTACCTTAAAATATTTATCACTACGGATCCTAAAAAACGAAAAAGGATTATAACAAAACTTATACAACTTACCAAAAACCTATAAGGAAATAACGAAAATACCCTTACCTGGGATACCGTTTATACTATGGAAAAACAATTCGTATAATAAGATAAAAAAATACGGTAATAAATAAAAAAGATATTTATGCTAAAAAAGAAAATAAAAATACAAAAATTTCAAAATATACAACTACAAAAAAATACAAAAAAATATACGGCACGTATTAATAAACTAAAACAACAAACCGAACAACAACGACACCTTACTAAACAATTACGAAATCAAATTAATAATCTAGAAAAACGCATGCGATAACACGAGCAAAACTACCCAAAAACACCGCGCCCCTTATAAAAAAGCCGCAAAAAAACAAAACCTTAAAAAATTAACAAAAACTCTCAAAAAAAACTCTAGTAATAATAAGAAATCATAAAAATCCTATTACGTTAAAACTGCGAATTAGGATATATTAATATATCGCTATAATAAACAACGAAACCTTAAAAAATAATTACATCATATTTAAAGTAATTAACCAACTCAAATTACCATAAAAATATAAAAAAAACCCTTATATCGTAAATACCGCCAAAAGCTAACCGTTTCTTTATAATAATAAAAAAATTACACGCGAAATTAATCACCTCAATATAATTACCATAAAAAAACGGATAATAATTAACTTTAACATCGTACTGCTAAAAAACTACGACATAATCTTAAAAACAACATAATTACGCCAGCATAACCTTTTAATCAATTAAATAACTAGCTAATTAAAATTTATCTTACAACCTAACAACAAATATAAAAAAAACCAACAAAAATCTTAACACTTAATCGAAAATGGCAACGAATATCGGCATAAGGACACGACAAAAACCTTACCAACAACAACACGACAAAAAAAAAAAAAAACGGGCATCACAAAAAAAGTCGACGCATTATTACCACCATCAAAATAAAACTACGGCAACTAAATAACGATTTACAACAACCGGCCTAAAAATTAAAAAAATTAACCAACGTACCATTATAATATTATAAATATAAAAAACTTTTCAGCAAAAAGTTTAAAATAAAATTACTTAAATATAACAAATAAAATTATAAAATTATTTTTAAAAACAAAACATTTACCAAATTTTACTCCATTTATAATTTTAACAAAATAAAATTATAAATATTTCGAAAATATTTGAAAAACTAACTTAAAAAAAAAAAAAATTCGACTATCGAAATTACCAACTAGTTACCCCATATTCTTTATACCTAAAAAAACGGCAAATTACGATTAGTAGTAAATTACCAATAATTTAATAATATTACTATTAAAAATCGAATATTATTAATTTTAATTAATAAAACAAAAAATCGCTTTTACGAAATATAATAATTTACCGCGTTTAATTTTAAAAATAAATACAATTTAATTCGAATCAAAAAAATTTATAAATAAAAAATAATGTTTCGAATTAAATACGGTTTTTACAAATACCTTATTATTTTTATAAAATTAATTAACGTACCCGTTACCTTTTAATACATAATTAACCATATTTTTCGAAAATATTTAAATATTTTTATAATATATTACCTCGACGATATTCTTATTTTTTTAAAAACCAAAAAGTAATACAAAAAATACGTTTACAAAATATTACAATTACTTTAAAACGTTAACCTATTAATTAATATAAAGAAAAATTAATTCCATATATAAAAAGTTAAATATTTAAACTATAGTATTATTTTTAAATATAGTAAAATAAACCCTAAGAAAATCGTTATAATATTTAATTAAATATAACCCATTATAATTAAAAAAATATAAGCCTTTTTCGGATTTGCCAATTATTATCGAAAATTTATCAAAAACTTTAACCGAATAACCATACCCCTTAATATTTTTATACGAAAAAATATTTGTTTAATAAATACCTAAAACGGAAAAAATATTTTAACAATTTAAAAAAATAATTACAAATTAACTAATATTAATTATATACGATCTAAATCGCTTAATAAAATTAAAAACTAACGTATTAAATTATACTTTAAACGTAGTAATAAAATAACAAAACGAACAAAATATTTTATACCTTATTACTTTTTTTTCATATAAGTTGTAAAAACTTAAATTATAATACGTTATCCCTAATAAAAATTTTTTAATTATTATCAAAACGTTTTACGAATTTAAATATTTTCTTAAAAGTAATTAATATCAAATTAAAATTTATACGAATTATAAAAATCTTACACGGTTTATTACGATCAAAAAATTTATAATACGATAATTTCGTTACGTGGAAAAATTAGCAAAATACGACTTTATCATTATTTACCGCAAAAACTTAAAAAACGGTAAAACCGATATATTTATTAAATAATCCGATGTCAAAAAAAATAATTAAAATTAATTATACAATTTTCGATATTACTACAAAAAATTATTTTCGTTTACAATAAATCGCTATAATTACAATAATACCACCAAAAATATATAAAGCAATTCGAAATTTTAATGCATATATATAAAATATAAACGACTGATTATTCGTATAAATACCCGAAAAATACCGAAAACATCTTGTACGAAATACGCATAAATATACCTTACATAAATACTTAAGCATAAAAAAAACCTTAAAAAAATTACGACGATTTTACCGCTTTCCAAAAATAAAAAAATTAATACAAAAAATAATACGGTAATATGGCATATACGCCAAAATAAAAATACGGCGATATAAGCCTTACGAAAAATTACAACCGTTACCAGTTACAAAACGATTATAAAATTTTATTATAATAAATTTTATTATTAAACTTCCTTTATTAAAAAACCTAATAACGGATATATATTATAATAATATTTTTGTAATCGTTAATCGATTTATAAAATTTTCCTATTTTTTACCTTATAACGAAAATACGAATACCAAATAAATAATATATATTTTTTTCAGAAATATTTTTAATATATATAAGTTACTATATAAAATTATTTCAAATAAAAACATAACGTTTACTTTTAAATTTTAACAAAACTTAATAACCCAAATCGGCCTAAATTATAAATTATTTAATACATTTCGATTTTAAACAAATAAATAAATAAAATAGCAAAATTAAATACTGGAAACATACCTACGATATTATATTAATTACGAACAAAACAACTAAGTTAAAAAACTACTAATAACCTAAATCACTTATAATATTAATTATCACAAAAACATCAAAACAACTTTATTTACGGCCAATTTTAAGTTTATTTTAAAAATTTACAAAAAATCACAAAAAGAAAAACCACTTAATATCAAAACCATCTTTACGTTAAAATAACTTAAATAACTACATTAAAAAATAAAAACAAAATTCGAATTCGTACGCAATCAAATAAAAAAATACTATAACCAAAAACGGTTAAAAAAACCAACCTTTTTAAAAGGAAAAATAATTTACCTAATTACCAAAAATATTTAAACAAAACGACCGAATAAAAAACTCGACTTCAAATATATCGGCCTTTACAAAATTATCAAAAAAATATCAGATAATAATTATTAATTAAATTTATTACCTAAAATCAAATTTTATCCAATTTTTTATATATCCTTATTCGAATTAACTGCAAATACCATCAAAATACATATTACATAAAATAATATGGAAATAAAAACTAAACAAAAATATAAAACAGAAAAAATATTAAAAATACGAAAAAAAAACGGGCTTATACAGTATTTAATTAAATAAAAAAATACCCAAACTTTAAAACCTTTTGGGAACCCGCTAAAAACCTTATTAGCGCGTAGCGCTTATTAAAAAACTTTTACTAACAGTAACGGAACTATTAAAAATAAAACTCCAATCCACGTTTTCAACGGACCAATCGGTATTTTCGATACTTAACCAATCGATAGAACCAACAGACGGTACTAATACAGCCATAGAAACCTTTACGTCAGCTTGTTCCTGCCGTTCCTGCTTTTCCAGCTTTTTTAGTAACTGCAGTTCGCGCTATACTATCTTAACATCCTTCGAACGAAAAAACGCTTTTTATTTCCGAAAACGAATCAAACGCGTAATAACCTTATTTATCTCCCGTTAATAACATTGCTGCAACTCCAGAAAACGCTTTTTTACCAACACCTCCTTTCGTTTTAAACGTTAGTTCTCGGTATAAATATTTTCTAATGAAAAAAAAGGAACGCTATTCCCGTCATACGAAATACCCCGCTTAACACATACCTTATACTTAAACACGTTTTCCATCATCTTACACTTCCAGCCCTTAAAAAAACCAAAAAAATACGGCATAATTTTAAAATTAAATTCGTCAAAAATAAGAAGAAAATTCTAACAACAAACGGTCGAAAATAAGGTTTAACAACGAACTTTAGTTACGCGACCCGACATAATAAAAAAATACTTATCAAAAAAAAAAAAAAATCTTAAGGGCAAGATTTGTAAAAAAGGGAGATCGTATTACGATCTAACAAAAGGGAGATTTCGGAAACGGTCCCTTTAGGCCGAAACAGAACCTAAGTAAGTTAAGTTACGTAAATAATGCTTAGCAAAAATCCGCTAAACATAATTAAGCATCATTAATCACTACTTAATAATAATTAACTAAGCAAAAATAAACCAGTAATAAAAAATAAAAATATATACGCTTATTATTTCCTCAAATAAATAACGACAGCTTACAATATAACTTCGTTACCCAAAACGCCTTTAGTATTACAAAACGTAATTAAATTACCTTATTACTCTATTACTCAGATTCCCATAATACTCTGCCAACATAAACCCGTCGGCTTAGGTTTAATAGTTAGTTAATTAGCCTAGCCGTCACAAGTAACGAATTAATTTAATTTTCTTCAAAACTTAACTAGGAATAAAAAACGTTAATAATTTAATTTTTTAATAACCTAAAAAAAAATCTAAAAAAGCTATTTAAAGAAGATCGACCATAGTACTTAACTAATTATATCGTAATGGCAGTAAAAATTAACGACCGATAATACGCCTAGCGAACTCGTAATATTAAAGGAAAGTATGATAATAAATTACGTTATAACGCTAATACCAGTACATCTCGACGGCAAAACACAGCTTATGGGACGGAACCTGAACCCATGGAAATCGGCGCCGTTTAAAAACAAAACAAGCGACGTATCGAATGCTGGAACTGTGGCAAAATGGGCCATAAGGCCCCTGAATGCCGGTTACCTAAGAAATTACGTGAGGATAACTTATGAACCTTAGTACCTACTGGATAACCACTAAACAATAAGGAAGGCAAGATTTTTACCATGATACGCTACGAAGAAAACCTCGCAGGACCTTTTAAGCTGGAGATATAACAAAGGCAGAAAAAGGCTAAGGAGTTTCCCTAAGCTGGAACATAACGATATCTGAAACAACCAGTTTTACGCATATAACAGAAAAAACATTAGCGACGATTATCCTGGGGGATGAAAAAATGGCTAGAGAAACATTAAGGATGGATAAAAAGAGTTTGCCCTGGTTACCTAGATATTTACGGAAGGAAATATGCTTTTTTATGCAAATAATAAGAATATTTCAGCTATAATAAATGGAAACGATATATTGGAAAACGCATTATACGGATGGCCAAAGAAGGATTCGACTTTCCAAACCGGATAGGAAGGAATAAATATAACGAACAATGGTACCAGCATTTTTGCACTATTGCACCTTAAGAAAAAATCGACCAGAAAATAGCTTTATAAAACTGGCCGTTAAAGAAATAATACCTCTAGAAAAACCCTTTTTGCCATTATGAATAATATATACATAATCCCAAAAACGAAGTAGCCCTAAAAAAACTTAATTTGGGTATTCGATAACAAATTGCTAAATTATATTTTGAAATAACTGTTATTATAAATTTTAAAGAAAAAAAAGATTGCAGTAGAACTTACTTAACTTACTAAAAATTTATGGGGAAATAATGAAAATATCCCTATATAGAACGTAATTTACTTAATGGGATCGAGAAATGCGACAATAAGCAGAAAAGATGCTCCGGCTAGAAGGAATAGTTAAATTACAGAAAATCCGGATAACATAACTTAATACGAAAACCGATAAATATGTAATACGTATTAACTAATTGGAAAAATAAACGGAATAATAACGATATACCATTAAATAATTACGAAATCGAATAAAAGATTTAGAAAAAAAAAATACGTTAATTAAGGTAATACCTAAACGACGAAAACTACCTGTAAAAAAGCTATAAGATAGCGAGACCTAAAGAAGTTAGCAAGAATTCCCCAAAAAAGTTTTAACAGTAATAGGGAATAACGAATATCCCATTATTTTGAAATTACGGGTTGACATATATTGGTGCACCGTTATAGTGGATAACGGAGCTTTAAGAAGTAATTATATTATACCTAAAGTAATTAACTAACTTAAATTATTATAAAGATATAAGAAAAACTTTTATATTGCAAATACCGCCGAAAGTTAACCGTTCCTTTACGATAATGGAAAATTTATACGCGAAATTAATTACCTCGACATTTTTACCTTAGGAAAATATATAACAATCAACTTCGATATTGTATTATTAAAAAATTACAACATAATTTTAAGAGCAATATGGTTACGTTAGTACAACTTTTTAATCGACTAGGCAATTAGCTAAATGAAATTCATTTTACAACCTAACGACAAATATAAAGAAAAACGATAAAGATTTTAACATTCGATCGGAGATAACGACGAATACCGGCATAAAAATACGACAAAAACTTTACCACTTACAAAAATACGATACAAAAAAGAAAATAAATATTACAAACGAATACGACGTATTATTACTATTATTAAAGCAAAAGTATAACAATTAAATAACGATTTACAATAATAACCTCAAAAATTAAAAAAACTGATAAATGTATTACCATAATACCACAAATACAAACAACTTTTCAATAAAAACCTCGAGACGAAATTACTAAAATATAACGAATAGGACTATAAAATTATCCTAAAAAAAAGCATTAACCAAGTTTTATCCTATTTACAATCTTAACAAAACAAAATTGCATATACTTAAGGAATACCTAGAAAATCGACTAAAAAAAAGATAAATTCGATTATCGAAATTATTAGTTAATTACCTTATTTTTTTGTATAAAAAAACGGCAAATTACGATTAATAATAAATTATCGACAACTTAATAATATTACTATTAAAAATCGAATGGTATTACCCTTTATTAGTAAAATAACAAATCCCATCTATAAAATATAATGGTTTATTATTTTCGACCTCCGAAACGGATATAACTTAATTCGAATTAAAAAAGGTTACGAATAGAAAATAATATTTCGAATTAAGTATGGCCTTTATAAATACCTAATTACCCCGATAGGATTTATTAATGCACCTGCCACTTTTTAACGCATGGTAAATTACGTTTTTCGAAAATATTTCGACATTTTTATGATATATTACCTTAACGATATTCTTATTTTTTCAAAAACTAAAAAACAATACGAGAAATATGTCCATAAGATATTACAATTACTTTCAAAAGTTAACTTATTAATTAACGTAAAAAAAATTAAATACCTAAGTTACATTATTATTTCCGGATATATTAAAATAAACCTTAAGAAAATCGTTATAGTACGAAATTAAGTACAGCTCATTACCGTTAAGGAAATATAAGCTTCCTTTAAATTTACTAATTACTATCGAAAGTTTATCAGAAACTTCAGCCGAATAATAATACCCTTAAATAAATTTATTCGGAAAGGAAAAAAATTCTAATAAATACCAAAAACGGAAAAGACTTTTCAACAAATTAAGAACGCTATTATTAGTTAATTAATATTAATTATATACAACTTAAATCACCGAATTAAGTTAAAAACGAATGCGTAAATTATGTTTTAGGCGTAATAATTAGATAACGAGATAATTAAGGAATATTACACCCTATTATTTTTTTTTCTTACAAATTGCAAGAACCTGAATTACGATATGCCATCCCTAATAAGGAATTTTTGGTTATTGTTAAAGCATTTCGCGAATTTAAACATTTTCTTAAAGGTAACCGATATCAGGTTAAGGTTTATACGGATTATAAAAATCTTACCCGATTTACTACGACTAAAAAAACTTATAATACGATAATTCCGTTACGTAAAAAAACTAGTAAAATACGACTTTGTTATTATTTATCGCAAAAATTTAAAAAATGATAAAATAGACGCTTTTAATAAACGACCCGATTTTAAAGAAAAAAGGGTTAAAATTAATGACGTAAATTTCGATATAATTATGAAAAAATACTTACACTTACGACAGATTATAATAATACGAGCAACAATCCCCGATATATACCAAAAAATTAAAACATATATGAAAAATTTCCAGAAAAAATAAATAAATTACAAATTTCCAAAAAGTATTAGGAAAACCTAATACGAAAAATATACGAACATCCATTATACGGATACCCGGACATCTATAAAACCTTAAAACGCTTATAACGTATATATAATTTCCCTAAAATGAAAAGTATAATACAAAAAATTAAACGTTAGTATAATATTTGCGCTAAAGTAAAAACGCGATAATACAAACTTTATAAAAAATTATAACCATTATTAGTCGTAAAACGACCGTAAGATTTTATTATAATAAATTTTATCACTAAACTCTTTTTATTAAAAGATTTAGCCATAAGCATATATTATAACAGCATTTTTGTAATTATTGATCGATTTACAAAATTCTTTTATTTTCTACCTTAGAATAAAAACATAAACGCCGAACAAATAACACATATTTTTTTTAGAAATATCTTTAGCATTTACGAATTACCATACGAAATCGTTTTAAATAAAAGCATTACGTTTACCTTTAAGTTTTAGCAAAACTTAATAACATAAATCGGCCTGATTTATAAATTATTTAATATATTTCGACCCTAAATAAACGGATAAACAAAACGATAAAACTAAACGTTCGAAATATATTTACGATGTTATATTAATTACGAACAAAATAACTAGGTTAAGAAATTACCAATCGCTTAAGTAACCTATAATACTAGTTACCATAAAAGCATTAAGATAACTCCGTTAATAACTAACTTTAAATTTATACCAAAAGTTTATAAAAAATTACAAAAAAACGGCCCGTTAAACGTCAAAATTATCCTTATGTTAAAACAATTAAAATAGTTGCATTAAAAAATGAAAATAAAACTCGAATTCGTATGCAACTAAATAAAAAAATATTATAACCAAAAACAGTTAAAAAAATTAACTTTTTTAGAAAAAAAAAATTGTTTACTTAATTATCAAAAACATTTAAACGAAACGACTTAATCGGAAACTTAATTTCAACTATATCGGTATATATAAAATTATCAAAAAAATCTTAAAAAATAACTACCAATTAGAATTATTACTTAAAGTTAAACTTTACCTAATGTTTTACGTATTTTTGCTCGAGTTAACCGCAGATACCGTTAAAGCATACATTAAACAAAATAACGTAAAGGTAAAAAACGAACAAGAATACGAGGTAGAAAAAGTTTTAAATATGCGAAAGGTCGATGGATTTACCCAGTATTTGGTTAAGTGGAAAAATTATCCAGATTTAAAAACTTTTTGGGAACCTGCTAAGAATTTTGTCGGCGTTTAGCGCCTATTGACGAATTTCCATTAATAGTAACGTTACACAAGAAGGAATCCTAATCGAAGTTAGGAGAAAACTTTTTAGGTAGCGACTAGTCGGAATTAAGAGCAAGGACGCCTTAAAACGTTATTTTTTAGCCGTTAATCCTTCCGCCTTCTTTTGCTTCTCCAGCTTATTTAAAAACTAAAGCCCCCGGTTAACCATGTCAACCCCTTTCTTGCGAAGAAATTTTTGCTGAATACGAAAACGATCCAAACGAGATAAAGTCTCGTCCAGGCGACGAAAAATAACCTCCAATTCCTTACGAATATCGCGCAATTACTAACGAGCTAATAATTCCTCCGATTTAAAACGTTTCATTTTTTTGTTGATATTATTTAACGAAAATGGCGGAACGCCGGAACCGTCGTAATGTCGTTTTTTGAAAATACAATTATCGCAACGAGATACGCTTTCGGATATAACGCATTTGTTACCGGCGCGAAAATAAGGAATATACAGTATAACTTCAAAACTAAAATTAACGATAAAACGAACAAACGCTTTTTTTTTCTGATTACGTTCTGATACCGCCTTCTCCTTTCGGGTACGTTATTTACGAGATTTACTAATACGACTGGATATAATAAAATAAAAAGCATTTACCTTCGAACAAGAATTTTCGGGACGAAAATTTAAAAAAAGGGAAATCGTATTACGGTTCGACCAGTAAAAGTCGTAAAAACGATCGCGTTAAAACTAAAACAAAATCCAAGTAAATCAGTTATAAAATTAATATGTATTTAAACAAAAAAATCCGAACTGCTTTTTCGGATTATAACGGATTAATATGTATTTAAATAAAAAAATCCGAACTATTTTTTCGGATCGTAAAAAAATAACAAAAGAATATATATAATTAAGGCCTCGTAATTAAATAACGATAGCTTGCAATATAACTTCGTTACCCAAGATACCCTTAGTATTACGAAACGTAATTAAGTTACTTATTGCTTAGTTTTTCATAGTACTTTGCTAATATAAACCCGTCGACTTAGGTTTAATAGTTAGTTAATTAGCCTAGCCATCACAAGAAGCCTTTAGGTATTTCGGACATAAAGCGAATAATAGAAAGCTAGCTTCAGAGAGTACTTTTCGTAATGGCGCTATACAAATTCCTTTAAAATAACACCGACGGGTCTTTTCTAAATACGCTTTTGCTTGTTAAGTTTGCTTGGGCAATACATAGCTAGGTTAACGGCGAATTGGCTTAAAGGTAGCAGGAAACGGCGTTATAAATTAGATTTCAATATTAAAGGTGCGTTTTCGTTATGATGTATGTGATGTGCCGATTTGTATTACTAATATATGTTGGTACAAATATCATAGCAAAATTTAGGTGTAAATAGAAGTATATCGTTATTAGCTGATGTAATTCGTTATTAAGGTCCCATTTTTTAAGAGCATAGGTTATATCGCCGGTTATTAGTAATTGTTGTACTTTTCTGGCTGTAACGGCTGGGCTAGTTAACTAACTATTAAACCTAGTCGTACGGGTTTATATTGGTAGTGGTATTGTGGGAAACTGAGTAATAGCGATAAAATTAGTTACGTTTGGTAATAATAAATAGTTAAAGGTGATTTGGGTAATTAAGTTGTATTACAAGCTGGTATTATTTAAGATTTATAGGAATTAATAAGCGTATATATTTTCTTTTAGTTTAAGGTGCTTAAGTTGGTTTAAAACCTTTTTTTGCTAGCCGGATTCCTTTAAGTTTTTCGGGCCATAATATGATGTTTCCTTTTTTAGGATCTTTGTTCCCAGATCTCCATACGAAGCTCGAACGGCATTCTGGAAAACGGCAAGAACTGAGCCATGACGAGAGAAGTAAAGTTTTGCCGAAAGGTAAGGGAAGGTTGAGAGATTGTGAGAAGTGCGGGACCTCCTTTAAGTAAGGCGAACGGTCTAGTCGGCCTTTCTTTGAAGTCTGCCTTGCTTTAGCCACCCGGAACGGTCCCGTTTCACGTGGAAACCACTTAACTTATCAACGGTGAGGTCGGCTGGCTCCGATTTTCCGTACTGTCGAACGCCAGGCTCTTTGGCGCCGAGTCTGACTTAGGTGGCTGTAGGTGGCTGAGTGGGTGGCTAGGCATGCGGCCGAGCAACTGCAACGAAACGCGACCTCTTTCACTTCCCTAACCATCCTCAGAAGCATCAATCGCGGTCAGAGACCATCAAAAACAATCCTATTGGGAAAGGTCTCGACGCTTCCGCGCTTCGTTCAGCTTAATCTGCGAAGACAGGAGTATTTCCTGCAACGACGCGCTTGATCAGTTACGTTATGAAAGTAGGGCCAACCACTTTTGTTGCGATGCTTGACTAACCATGATGCAGATTTCCAAAACCTAACTTTCGATCTCCTTTTAGCATTGCAAGGCCTCCGTGTCTTTCGTTTGCTTCCCTTTACTGGCGGAGGCAGGAATCTTTTTAGCGACTTATTAAGGCTTAACTCCGCCGTTAATTCCGATAACTTCGACTTCGACCGTACCAAGCCTTTCCTGAATGCGGCCTTCGTTAACCACCTTAACGATGTTTTCATCTGGGATCAAGTTTATAAAGCCGTCGCCGAGATTACACACCCTCCCCGACCGATAGCCTCTTCCTTCTAATAGACGCCGTAGCTCCGCAACATAAGCAGCTTCGCCAATTCGTCGGAATATCGCAAGTACGTGGATGATGTGCTTAAGGAGGAGCTCGGCCCTATATATATCGGGTTTTGGGATTTCGACGAAACATACTTTGGGGATATAACCGACCTTAAAACAATATCCGAGGCGTTTTTCAAGCAGTACATAAAAGGCGGCGATCCGTTTTTTGATAATGGCTGGAAAAAATGGCCGAAAGACGCAAATCAGGATGATATGCTAAGTTGGTTTGCTGATTTTAACGAAAAGTTAATGGTATTTGCGGAACACCGCAAATTAACCTAACCATATTAACGAAAATTACTGGCATAACCTAACAAGCCGATCCTAGGCTCTACAGCAGAGCGCAAGATGGATATCGGCTTCGTAAGCGACCTTAAGGCTAATAAAGACTTTCGATACCATTAGTTGCAAATTCTTATACCTGGAGAGCTAAAGAGCGACCCTTTTGCCGATACAGTTTCGAAGGCATGGCTTAATTTTTAGAGGTACGCGAGAGAGGTTCTTCATGCTTAAAATACTCGCCGTTTTGTCCTAGGCTTCATAATCTGTGGACCGCTCATAAGGATATGGGGGTTTAATCGCTTTTTGGGGGGTTCGTATTTGAGCAATTCGATATCAACAAAAACGGTTTGCGGTTCGTATCTATAATTCTCGGGTTTTTTTGAATAAGTAAGGAGTAGCTTGGGTTCGATCTTACCATTATTACATCTGGCGACAAACAATATATTGAGATTAGGCGGAATGGCAGTTAAGAACGCCTTATTATCGATAAAATAATAAGGCGCGCGCCTTACGTCGCTAACCGGCAACGATTTGCTGGAAAGCCCGCCGTACGGGAAACGCCCAGACGCCGTTCGTTATTAAGGATTTGTGGTAATATACGGAACGAAAGGAGGAAAAGTGTGACGGCTAGGCTAATTAACCAACTATTAAACCTAAGTCGACGGGTTTATATTAGCAGAATATTATAAGAAATTAAGTAATAAAGTAATTAAGTAATTTAGTTACGTTTCGTAATATTAAAGATATTTTGGGTAATTAAGTTATATTATAAACTGTCGTTATTTAATTATGTTATAACGAATATATATATATATTTTTCCGGTTTATTAGATTATTTCCTATAAGTTGTTAATCCGGTTTATTGGATTATTTTTTACGAGTTGGTAATCCGGTTTACTGGATTATTTTTTACGAATTGGTGATTTATTACGTAACTTGATTTATTTGGGTCCTGTTTCGGTTTATTGAAACCGTTTCTGAGACCTTTTCCTTTTAGGGCGTAATACGATTTTCTTTTTCCATAAATTTTGCCCTTAACATTTTTTTTTGGGTAAGTACTTTATGTATTTTATTATGTTTTCTTGTGTGTCCGAACGTCGGTTGTTTAAGATTATTTAGCGTATCGTTTTAGTTGATTTAATTAACGTAGAAAGTTTCGACGTAATGTTTTGTTTTTTTTGTTTTTTACGGCACCTTTTTTGTAAGATGTTGGCGAATGTTTTACGTTATTAAAAGTGCGTCCGGCGGGGCCGCTTTTGTAATAGTACCGGTATTCCCGTTATTATAATTAATCGTTATGCGGTAAAAACGCGGCGTTTGAAAAAGGAAGAATTAATTGCTGAAAAGTTTTTGGCCGAATTTCTGGCGCCTTTTTTTCGTATTTGTTGGTAACGGCAATACTAATAATTTAAGGGTGCGAAATTAGTTAATCGTACCTTTTAATTTTTGGATAAGTAAGACGACGAATTTTTTTCAATAGTAGTTATTTAAGTTTCGGGAGGTTTAAACGTAATCGATTAGAGTTCCGTAAATTAGGAGCCGTTAATAGATATCGATTAGAATATTATTTTTGGTAATTTTGTTGTAACCGGTAAGAACTTTTTAATAGGCGTTGGGCGTTTATAAAATTTTTTACGGGTTTTTATGTGTTTTTTAAGTCCGGGTAGTTTTTTTATTTGATTAAATATTAAGTAAGTCCGTTAATTTTTCGCGTATTTAAGATTTTTTATGCCTTATTTTTTTCGTTTTTTATTTTTATTTTATCGTATTTTATTCGTATTTTAATAGTATTTGCTGCTGATTCGAATAAGGATATATGGAAAACTGGATAAAGTTTAACTTTAGGTAAAAATTTTAGCTAGTAATTACTTTTTGAAATTTTCTTGATAATTTTATATAGGCCGATATATTTGAAATTAAGTTTTTTATTCGGGCGTTTTATTTAGATGTTTTTGGTAATTAAGTAAACTATTTTTCCTTTTAAGAAAGTTAGTTTTTTTAATCGTTTTTGGCTATATATTTGTTTATTTAATTGCGGACGAATTCGAATTTTATTTTTATTTTTTGGTGTAATTATTTAAGTTATTTTGATATTAGGATAGTTTTAACGTTAAGGAGTTTTTTTTGTGCTTTTTTGTAAGGTTTTAGTGTAAAACCGAAATTTGTTATAAATGGAATTGTTTTAATATTTTTATAGTAATTAATGTTATATGTTATTTAGACAATTAATAATTTTTTATCCTAATTATTTTGTTTATATTTAATATAATATCGTAAGTACGTTGTTAATATTTAATTTTGTCGTTTTGTTTGTTCGTTTATTTAAGGTTGGAATGCGTTGGATAATTTGTGGTTTAGGCCGATTTATATTATTAAGTTTTGTTAAAACTTAAAGGTAAACGTTATATTTTTATCTAAAATAATTTCGTACGAAAGTTTGTATATATTTAAAATGTTTTTTTAAAAAAATGTATATTATTTATTTAGCGTTCGTATTTTCGTTATAAGGTAAAAAGTAAGAAAATTTGGCGAATTGATTAACGATAACAAAAATGCTGTCGTAATATATATTTGTAATTAGATTTTTTGATAAAAAAAGTTTGATGATAAATTTTATAATAATGGAATTTTATCGTCGTTTTACGATTAATAAGGGTTGTAATTTTCCGTAAAGTTTATGTTTTCGTATTTTTATTTTGGCGTAAATATTATATTAGCGCTTGATTTTTTGTACCATATTTTTTATTTTGGGAAAATCGTATATGCGTTAAAGGCGTTTTAGGGTTTTGTAGATTTTTGGGTATTTATGTAATAGATGTTCGTATATTTTTCGTATTAAGCTTTTTCGATATTCTTGTGGGATTTGTAGCTTATTTATTTTTTTAGGTAAGTTATCGTTATATATTTTAATTTTTTAGTGTATGTTTTAAGGTGTTATTTGTATTATCGTAATTTGTCGTAGGCGTAAATATTTTTTAATAGTAATATTAAATATTACATAATTAATTTTGACCATTTTTTTAAGGTTTAGTTGTTGGTTAAAAGCGTTAGCTTTTCCATTTTTTAAATTTTTGCGGTAAATAATAATAAAATTATATTGCGTTAATTCTTTTGCGTAACGAAGTCATCGAGCTGAAAATTTTCTGGTTATAGTAAACCGGGTAAGATTTTTATAATTTGTGTAAACCTTAATTTGATGTTGGTTATTTTTAAAGAAATATTTAACTTTGCGAAATATTTTAACGATAGTTAAAATCTTTTTGTTAAGGATAGTATAACGTAATTCGGGCCTTTATAATTTATAAAAAAGAAAGTAATAAAATGTAATATTTTTTAATTATTTCGTTATCCGATTAGTACGTTTAACGTATAATTTAACCCGTTTATTTTTAGTTTTATTAGGCGATTTAGGTCGTATATAATTAGTATTAATTAGTTTATAATTATTTTTTTGATTCGTTTGGAAAACCTTTTTTAACGTTTATTAAAAAATCTTTTTTTTGCGTAAGTTTATTTAAAAGTATTACCATCCGGTTAAAGTTTTTGATAAATTTTCGATAATAATTAATAAATTTAAGGAAGGTTTGTATTTTTTTTAATAATAAAAAATTATATTTAATCGCGTATTATAGTAACCTTTTTAAAATTTATTATAATATATCCGGAATTAATTAAATAACTTAAATATTCCATTTTTTGTATATGGAATTGGTTTTTTTTTGCGTTAATTAATAAATTAACGTTTTAAAATAACTGTAATATTTTGTGGATATATTTCTCGTGTTGTTCCTTAATTTTTAAAAAGATAAAAATATTTTTAAGATAATATACCATAAAAATATGAAGGTATTTTTTAAAGATATAGTTAATTATATGTTAAAAAGTAACGGATATATTAATAAATCTCATAAAGAAAATAAAATATTCGTAAAAACCGTATTTAGTTCGAAACGTTATTTTCTATTCGTAATTTTTTTAACTCGAATTAAGTTATATCTATTTTTAAGCTCAAAAGTAATAAATTATTATGTTTTATAAAAACGATTTTTTATTTCGTTAATTAAAAGCCATAATATTTAATCCTTAATCGTAACATTATTAAGCTATTGGTAATTTATAATTAATCGTAATTTGCTGTTTCTTTTTAGTACGAAAAATATAAAGTAATTAGTTGGTAATTTGGATAATCGAATTTATTTTTCTTAAATCAATTTTTTAAATATTTTCAGAATACGTATAATTTTGCTTCATTAAAATTATACATACGGTAAATTTTGGTAAATACTTCTTTTTTTAGGACGATTTTATAATTTTATTTATTATATTTTAATAATTACGTTTCGAGTTTTCTTTGAAATAAGCGTTTATATTTGTAATATTACGGTAATATATTAATTATTTTTTTTTAATTTATCGGGTTATTGTTATAAATCGTCGTTTAATTACTATAACTTTATTTCAATAGTAATAATAATACGTCGTATTTATTTATAATACCTATTTTCCTTTTTATTACTAAGTTATAAAATAAATTTTACCTAGCTAATTTCCTAATTAATTAAAAGGTTATACTAACGTAACCATATTTTTCCGAAAATTATATCATAATTCCCTAACGGTATAATATCGAAACTAATTATCATATATTTTCCTGAAGTAAAAATATCGAAATAATTAATTTCGCGTATAATTTTCCCGTTATCGTAAAAAAAAAGATTAACTTTCGGCGGTATTCGTAATATAAAGTTTTTTTTATATCTTTATGGTAATTTAAATAGATTAAATCTTTTAGGCGTAATATAATTACCTCTTAAAACTCTGTTATCCATTATAACGGTATACTAATATGTTTTAATTCGTATTTTTAAAATAATAAAGTTTTCCTTAATCCTTATCACTATTAAAGCCTTTTTTAAAAAAATTTTATTAACTTTTTTGGGTTTTACCGTCCTACGGCTTTCCTATAAGCGGTTTTTACCTTTTAGGGTTTATTTTTAGATTTGTAAACGTTTAATTTCTTAACGTATTTGTTATATATATTACTATTATATCTCTATATCTTTTTAAAGTTATTTAATTTGTTATCTAAATTACTATATATAATTACGTTAACGTTGTACCTGGATTTCGAAATCTTTAAAATAATTATTTTATACTTTAAATAACTTTCTGCTAACGTATTTCGTGGTAATATTTTTTTAAGTTAAGATATTATTTTATAGTGTTTTTAAACGCTTATTGTTTGATAAAATCGGTAATATGTATAATTTGTATTTGTATTTCGGTAATAGCTTATTGGTAATACTTCGTAACTATATATTGTACCAATTCTTTTTATTTAATAATTATATTATTCGATATAACAAAAAAAGTCTCTTTAAGGGTATTATCTTTCTAATAGCTAGCTATATAAAGCTACCTTTTGGTTGATTTCCTTTTAGGAATTAATAGTACGTAAATAACGATACCATTATTCGTCTTGCTTATTTCGACCGGTTTAATTAAATAAATCAAATCCTTCCCTTATTATACGTATGATACGTTTATAAATAAAACGCTTTTAGGCTTTATGGTCTGGATCTTGTTGTCGTCGATAATGAAAAACATATTTTTGTCCATAATAATCTAGAATACCAGGATAAATGTCTTTCGTTTATTTTTAATATTTTTGTAACTATTTTTTCATTATCCAAAATAATCGTCGCTATTATATCTTTTATTATATTCGAAAAATTTGTTATTATATTTCCTGGTCGAAAAACTTTATTAAGTTTTCCTTTCGTCGCATTACGGCAAAAATCTTTCCTTCTTTGCTATTTGATAGTTATCCGGTAAGCATTAAGGTTTATAATTTATTTTGTCGAAATTTTTTAAGTAATATGCATTTAAAAACTTTGTAACTTATTTTACCGTAGTTCCAGCATTCGATTTGTCGATAATTTTGTCGTTAAATATTTCCAAGTTTTATAGATCCCGATTTAATCCTATAAACTGTATTTTATTATCGAAATGCGCTAATATTAACGTTATAACGCGGTTTATTATCATATTTTCTTTTGGCATTACGAATTCGTTAGGCATATTGTCGATTATCAATTTTTACAGCTATTACGATATAATCGGTTAGGTACTCCGGTTAATTTTTTTTAAACAATTTTTTTTGGATTTCCTTTTTTAGGCCGTCGAAAAATCGAACCATTAATACTTTTTATCCCTAATTACATTTTAAGAAAAATTAAATTAACTCGTTACTATAATTAAAAGTAAATCCCTTTTATTATAACTGTTAAATCTTAATTTTTATTTTAATCTTTTTATCTACCACTTTAAAAACTTTTAAAAAAGTTTATTCGAACTTTTTGTAATTAGTGTAAACTTTTATTACCTCGGAGTTTTATTGTTCCGAAAGTACGGTAACATATTTCCTTATAACGGGTTTAAATTAAGTAATTACATAACCTAAAATTCGTCCAGCGGGAAATTTAATTCGTATTATTAAAGTAACAAATCGTACCAGAAAATACTCCAAATAAGATCGATATTAGGTAAAAAATAATTATAATTTAATGGAGGTTTTATCAAAAGTTTTTAACTTAAAAAATTTTAATACTTTTCTTAATTTTTTGGCAAATATTATTTGGGCCGATTAACCTATACTAACAGGCTTTTTACCAGGCGTTTATCGTACTTATTCTAAAAAGGTCCGAATTATTTAAAATATCGAAATAAGCTTCGAATTATTTCGTTTAAGTTGGCTAATACGCTGATTTACAAAATCCAAATGTCGAAAGATTTCTTTTTTGGTTAAAAAGGGCGATTATTCCTTTTTTTTTCAAATCTATATTGTTATCCTTAAAGAACTTCGTAAATAATCCGCTTATTAGTAAATATATTATCGGGATATTACTTAAAATTTGATAGTATTATTAAATAAAAACTTTTAACGTATGACGGCTAAGTTAATTAACTAATTATTAAACCTAAGTTAACGGGTTTATGTTAGTAAAGTACTATAAAAAACTAAGTAATAAAGTAATTAAATAACTTAATTATATTTCGTAATATTAAAAGTATTTTAGGTAACGAAATTATATTGTAAGTTATTATTATTCAAATATATTATAACGAATATATATATATTTTTCCGGTTTATTAAATTATTTTTTATAAGTTAGTAATCCGGTTTACTAAATTATTTCTTACGAATTGGTAATCCGGCTTATTAGATTATTTCTCACGAGTTGGTAATTTATTACGTGACTTGACCCATTTGGGTCCTGTTTCGGTTTACTAAGACCGTTTCCGAGACCTTCTCCTCTTAGGGCGTAACAAAAAGGAGCTGTTCCGAAAGGCGATTAATAAAAACGGGTAAATATGGCCCAATATAATTATTACGAAACTGTTCGGATATCTGGTATGGATGACAACGTCCGAAATAATGTTCGGAAAGGGATGAATATTATTAAGGCTGGAAATTACCGACCGAAACGTTTAATAACGTTAAATACGAACGTAGTCGTGATTTTACGGAAAGGGCGTAATAATACGGTTGGTCGAAAGTAGTTCGCTAGCCGTACCGACATACCTTTACCGCCGAGCAGGCGATTCTACTTAATATTTCCGACTAAGGTAAATAGCAATATATTGCCGAATCGGGTATATAAGCGTGTTATTTTTCGTAATTATGGAAAACCTATTTACAAGGCAAGCTCCCGGGCAGCTTTGTTTGACGCGTTAAAGGGCTGCGTTAAAAAGCACGAGTTCTTGCGTAAGGGCGTTTATGGCTATTAGCGTGCTTTACGGCAAAAAGCACTTTTTTATGCATAACCTGGAGTTATTTTTCTGGGTGCTGTTCTGGATATGCATTTATTATAATGGGCCAGGTAAAGATATTAGGCCTATTGAGTTTAAGAGCTGGAGTTACGAAACGATAAGTTGGCAGACTTAAAGAAAGGACAGATATTTGATAAAATAGGATTTTATCAAGAGGGCAGAGTATCTGCTTTTTATGTGCCTATTAGGAAAGCTGTGAACATACCTTCCACCGAGATAGTTACCTAAGGTTGGGTAGTTACGAGCCTACTGTCAATGAGTGACGATAGGTGTACGCTTTGACTGGCAGCAGCCCTTGCGCCTTCCAGAGTTACGCTTGCTGACTGCCTCATAAGTAGTGGATGACAAAGGCATCCTTTCCTTCCACCTCGCCTCCAACCATCCCTCCTCTTGTTCTTAATAAACCTTCCATTTCATTCTCTGCCCTTTTAACTTTTTGCAAATTAACGCTACAAATACAATATACCATAGCAATTCACTACAGGTTAGCTACTTACTATCGTAACCTATTATCTACCGCATTTGGGAATTAGTTGGCAAAAGTAAATAGCCTTTCCTGCCCCGGTTACCAATATACCCTCTTATTTGGCGGTCTTCGATTCGAATAAGGCGAAAACAACTTTCTCCGTTGCCCTACCCGCTTGCTGTGCCAGATGTAGTACGATACATTCCGGCTTAAAGCTCGCTAACAACGTTAAGTTTTTTGCAATCGGACGCCAAGTTGCTGCGGGTATTTTCGTAATTTCGATTCTGTAAGCACATATCTCGGTTCCTTATATTTCCCCCATTTTCTTATCTAATTATTCGTAAGAATTTCTAACAGCTTAATATGCCTTAAAATAAAACGTATGTCCAAGGCGTACTTATCGAATGGTAAGCATATTTTAATCCGGTCGATATTATGGCATATAGCGATCCGGAATTCCATTTCGATAAAACCAAAATATTAATAAAACAAGCTATCAAAAAGTTTGTTACCAGGGATGCCGACTTTTCGGGCATAAAGGCCAAACAAGACCAGGGTTGCTTTTTATGCGACGTCCTCCTAGCCCTTAAGAAAAATATGAAGAAAATGAAAGTTATATGGTAAGCCATAAGTACTAACCGGGCCGATTTCGTCCAGGTTGCACCGTATAATATGGATAAGATAAAATTCTACATGCCGAAAAACGAAAAGGGAACCGATACTAACGACGGCGTTTTTACGTTTATGAGGTCGGCTATGGTCGTTTTGGCCAAGCTGTACGTGGCCTGGAAACGAGCTATTCCGGCCCCGGGTTTAAAATAATCGGAGCAAGTCGAGAAAGCGAAAAAAGCGCTTTATCCCAGATGTACTTAATTATAAAGGTTCTACGAAAACGGAGCCGTATTTCGCGGGTAGTTAGGATTCGTATATTCGAAATCTTATTTGATGCATATCTCCTTTTTTCCAACAGTAGCTAGACTTTATCGGGGTTGCGTCCCCTAGTTGCCGCTGTATTTTTCTTTTACGCGATATCTATTAGGTAGTTTTAAATTTACCGGCTTCTAGTTCATAATTTATACGTCCGTCCTTATCCTTAATAATAACTGCACCGATCATAAACGTTGACAGATGTTACGGCTGTTAATGCGGCAACACCAGCCATGTTTAGCTTGGATGGCGGGATAGTCGAAATTTTCTGACAAGTATATCGGGGTGCTTTGCCTAGTACGTCCATCAAACTGTCCCAAAGGCAGCTTGGGGATAAATATCATAGATATTATGGTATTGTGTCCTTCCATCACCTAGGTGGCCCATTGTATATACGGGCGGCCGTTTTTTACGGGAGGCCGACCAGTACCCCGCCCCCCCCCTTTTTTTTTCGGCTTCGCGATATTAATGAATTGGGGTTTTGTTCGTAGCCGATCAAGTTTTAACTAATCCGTACCTTTTAATGTTATCTAGCATTAGCAACGTAATGTGAGTAATACATGACGAAAGTTAAGGGAAAACTTTCTATCCTTTCGATATTATTATCTTGCGGGTAACATCCGTACGTTTGGAGCTGTTAATGTTTAAGCGTATATTACATTTTTTTTATTTAACATTTAGCACTTTTAGTAACTCTGTTATTAGTTAAAATTAAAAATATTAAAGCCAAAATTTCGTAATCGCTAATTCGTTTCCTTATAAAAATAGTTAATAATCGACGAAATAAAAATCCTTATTATACTATAATAACTTATTAAAATATTTAACGATACGGTTTTATATATTTAATAACTTAAATTACTTATATTTTTAAATTTTATATAATTAAAACGAAATAAAAAGAAAAAACTTATTAATATTTAATTTTTTATTAATAAATTATATTAACGGAAAAACCGTTAATAAATTCCAAACCGATATTACGATTTCGGTAATTATTTCCCAATTTAATAAAATAAAACGTTAAATATAAATTAAAAATAAGTTATAAAAAACTTAATAAAATATTTAAATTTTTTCATTAACTATTATAATAAATATTACCAAGCCGATTATAAAACGTAAGCGAAATTTATGGTTAAAATGTTCGTCGGCTATTTTAATACGGCGGTTTTTTAACCTTTAATAAGGCGATAAATATTTTTATTCGGTTATTAAATTTACAATTAATTAATTTCAAAAAAACCATATATTAATTCTTTAAATAAATGTGATAAATTAACGTTACCAAATCGGAATTTAACTCGAATTTAAACGGCAGTACAAAAATCGTTAAAACGTTTATTGTTAAAATTAATTTTATTATATTTTGGCTTTTTAATAAGAATAATAATAAAATTTTAATTCGTTTAAACGAAAAATAGCAAATTTATAAAATATGATTTTTTATATTAAAAACTCTTATTTATAAAAAATTTAAAAATTTAAAATTATAATTACCAAATATTTTATATATTTCGGTTACGAATATAAACTGGTTTATTAAATTAATTATTAAATAAATTCGGGATAAATTTTTAAACCGGAAATAAAATAATATTTAAATAAAATTACGAATACTAATAATATCTAAATATCGGAATAATAATTTATTTATACGGCGCCGAATATGTTATATATTTTTCCGGCTTATATTAATCTAGGACGTATTATTAATACGTAAAATATTATATATAATAAAATTTACGTATAAAATAAAAAACGGCTTATGAATTATAAACCGTTAAAGTACGAACTTAATTTTATTACTGGCCGTAAAAGATGAATAATATTTTTTTTAATGTCGGTTAAATCTTTTTAAATTTTTCGATATTAATAACTAATTTAAGCCGATAATAAAAAAACTGGTAATTAAATTATATAACTTAAAGTGTTAAAAATATTATTTTAAAAAACGATATTAACGGATAACTTAATATAATAATTATGGGAATAATTTAAATTAATACCCGGAAAACAAATATATTTAGCCTTTTAAATACGTAAATTACCGGGTTTTTTAACAAAATACGAAAATTATATAACTATTTTTAAACGGATGAAAAAATAATTAATACGGTTTACGAAAAATAAAATTAAAAACGTTCGGAAGATAAGGGTTAAAAAATATAAAAAAAAAGATTTTCGATCGGAACCGGAACTGGTTCCAAAAAAAAAAGGAATTATTTTAACATTCGGGAAAAAAGTTTAATAAATTATAATTAAATTAAGTAATTAACGGTAAAAAGAAAACCTAAAATAAATCGGTTTTTATAAAATTTAAACTTATTTATACGTTGTTAAATATAAATAATTTAAAATTAAGGTTCATTACGGTATTTAAAGTAGCGGATTAAAAAAATAACGTCGAAATGTTTATTATAATAATATCGGAAAATAATTTATTTCGCTTCAAAATACGGAATATAACGATAATAAGCGTTAATTAAAAAAATAACTTACGTATATATCCGGCCGTAAAACTAAAATTTTAAGTATTAATTTTAATTATTCCGTATAAGGTTTAAAAACGAATAAAGTAAAGAAGGTAGTAAACGCCGTACGGATAATAACGTACCTTTAAATTACGTAATTTACGTATAACTTAATATAATATACGTAATATTTTAACGTTATATACTATTTTATTAAAACTTTACTGAATTTAAAACGTAAATATAATTTAAATTTAAAACTTGAAATAAAAAATATTATAAAAACATAAAATCATCCGGGATTTAATTTATACATACCGATAAATAATTAAATAAAAAAAAACCAATTTAAGGTAATAACTTATGTTAAAAAAACGTTATTTCACAGTATAATAACAATAACCGGTTTATTTACGGGATTTATTATAATTTATATAAATAAATTATTTATGTTTAACATATACCGCGAGCCGTATATAAACGTTATAATCGATTACGTTATTAGCTTACCGTTACTAAATAATTACTTAATAAAAAATAATTAAAATATATAATATTTATATTTTGAATTAAAAGTTAAAAAAGAAAATAAAAATAAAAATATTATATATTAATTTATTACTAGCGGGATACTTTATATAAATATATTAAACGAATTTATTTATAAAATAAGATACGGATTAAATCTTATTTTTTTTAAATATCTTTTACGTAAAAACCGTAATTTACGATAAATTTAATTCCGGTTCGAATTATTTTATTTTATTAATAACTATCTTAAGAAAGATTAAGATAAAATAAAAGTAATACCGACTTCGGGTTTTGAAATTGGATTTAAAAAAGTTTACGAATTTAATTATCATAAGTATAACTTTGTTATTTAATATAAAACCGGCAATTTTATTAAAAAATGAAATCTTTAAATTTAAATTATTATTTCGATTTTTTAATTAATAATAAAAATAATAAATAAGCCGGCGAAAAATCGAGATTATAAGGTGCCGTAATAAATAAAAAAATATTAAAAAGTTTATTACGTTTATAAAAGTTTAAAAACGTATAAATAACGTACGGATTAAAATTATATAAACGAATACCGGTATTTTTTATTAGTAATCCGTAAAACTAAACATAATTATTAACGAAATATTATTAAAACGGCCGTTACGGATAATAAATTTTATAAAATTATGAATTTATATAAACTCGGGTTTTCATTAAAATGCCTACTTTTATAAATAAAAAATAAAATAATAAAAATTATTTTAAATAAATAAAAATTTTACAGATAAAAATTTTAAAACGTTTTTCGACGAATAATAAGTTAAAACTTTTTTTTTTAAAAAAATATAAATTAATAAAACGGTTAACTTTTTAAAGATATTATAATAATATTAAAAAGAATTAAAATTTATATTATAAAATATTTAATATCTTTTCTGAAATTTACGACGTTGTAATTAAATTAGTGGAAGCTAGCTGAAATGCGGGTAAATAATATATTAAAAATATTTTTAAAAATGTTTTACCACTTACGTATTTTCCGATAATTTGGCAAAACGCAAAAATATCGATAATACCTTAAAAAAAAACAATACAAATTTGTTGAAATTTGAATAATATATTACCTTATTTTTTTTATAAGAATAAAAAATTAAAAAAGTTAATAAGGAAAAGGTTAACGTAAATAACTTTAATAAATAATATTTTTAATTAATAATATAACGGGATATAACTTTAATGTTTAACAATAAATTTAATAACTTTTTTTATATACGATATGGAATAAATATTAACTAACGGATTAACAATTTTTATAATTATAATAAACGTATAAAAAACGTTTAATACCTTATTAAAAAAACGTTTACTAAAAAAAATAACGTAATAAAATTAGCTATTATTAATATTCCGTTTTACGGATTTTTTTCTATCGGATAAATAAATATAAATACGGTTAAAATTAAGAACTACGAAATATTATCGGGTTTGGTACAGCATACCGTAAAACCTTTTATTTTCTCTAACTCTATATATATTTTATCTCGCAAAGTTATTATAATAAAATCGGAATTTAAAATTTAATTTATTTTATTTTCGAAAAATGCAAATTATTACATATTATGAAGATATAAAAAATTTATAATTTACCAATAATAATTAACGATAATTTTACGATCCGCCTAATAGAAAAGCTGGAAAATAAGGGTAAAATACCGGTATTTAAATAGTTTAAGGTTTAATTTAATAAAAAATTTATATTTGAATTTTACGTTTTCGAAAAAACCGGTAAAGTAATATAATTTCTATAACATATCCGATAGTTAATTAATTTAAAAAACGGTTTACCGGCGTCCGGTTTCCGAAAAATCGTAATTATATACGTTATTTTTACTGTATTTTACGGTATAAAAATATGGTATAAATGACGTATTAAACCCTCGAAAAATAAAATATAATCGGAAAAAAAAGATATTAACGTTAAGGTAAGTTAATATATTAAAAAAGTTTAACGGGCTTTTATTTTAACAATTAAAATTACCTTACCGGTTTAGAAAATAACGTTAACGAACGTATTTAACCGAAATCTAGGAATGCTAATAATTTAAATAATTTTAAACTTATATTATAAATTTTTTTTTATAAATTACGTCCGGTAAATAAAAAACATTTTTTGGTTAAAAAAACCGAATTAGTTAAAATCGTTCATAAACGCGAAATAGGGGGTTTTTATAAGCTTAAAATTAAGGTATAAATAATAGTAAAAATATTATTACTCTTATATTAACTTATTCTATTTTTTTAAGTATTTATTTAATTTGAGAAAGCATTTTATATAAGGATTTATTAAAAAAAAGCTTATTAAGATTTTCGAGATTTGGTATACGGTTTTACTGCCGGATAACGTTATTATTTTTTTGGACGGTTTATAAAATGAAACGCAAATTAGTTATAATTTTGCGGTTTATTAAAACAAACGATTTTTAATACGGAACGTAAATATTGAAATTTTTATTTTATTATTTTCGATGCGGAAATGGTAAAGGTTTGGAAAGGATTAAAATACGTCGTTATGGGATTACCAAAAATTAATTAAAAACGAATATAAGTTTGTATAAATAATACGGAAACGATTTAAAAGGTTAAGGCGAATATTATTATATTTTCCTAATAAGCTTACTTAAAGTTTAACGTGATAGCGGATACGTATAACGTTAAAGTACGTTAGTATTTAAAATATTACGGTGTAAAAAAAACCAAATTAATTAATAAATTAATAAAAAATAAGTTTAAGGTAAAAAAACGTTAATAACAATTATATAATTACGGTTTACGAAATTAAATCCAGGGCGAAAATACGAAATCATGTATAACCAGCAATATAGTAGAAAATAATTATTATTAAATTTTTATAACGTTATAAGGATTAGAAAGTAAAATATTATTTTCGTTATCCCGATAAACTGAAAATTTAACGAAACCGGCTTTATATTATTATTTAACGTTTTATACGAAATACGGAGATTTTGTTTAATATTACCGGAAGTTTAATTACGAAAACGCCGAGTTATATTATATTTGCGGTAAGCTTAAAATATTTAAATATTTGATTTATTATAGGAAAATGGACGTTTTCTTTAAATACTAGTTATTTGAATTAAAGGAATGTTTTTAAGGATTTAAGAAAAAAAACTTATTATTTAGCGGAACTTATAAGTAACTTAATTTCTTTTAAAATTATATCGGGGTTACAGGATTTTATAAAGATATTTATATACGGAAATAAATTAGGTTAAAATAAAATTATTCGATAAAAGTTATACGTTATTATTAAACGTTGCCCCGTACAGGAACGATTATTTTGTAATATTAAAAACCGTTTAAAACTTTAATAATTATATTTTTTAATTTCTTTTTTATTTTTAAATAAGGAATTAAGAAATTTAAAAGGTTATGTTTAAAGGGATTAAAAAGTTTAAAAAAGGAATTTAATTACAAACGTTAATACGTTTAAACGTATCGCTTATAACGTATAGCCGATAACTTAATATAACTATCACGGTTACGACCTGGGATTAAACCTTAAAAACCCGCATTATAAAGGCGATAAATATTAGGTACTATTTCTGTATAAAGGAAGGAGGATATAATTTAATACGTTAAAAATAGGAATACGTTTACGGATAAAAATTACTAAATAAGTTTATATTTATAAACAAATAAATTAATTAAATAATCTAACTTAATTTAACACGTTTATATATTTTAAAAAAGTTTTGAAATAAACCGTGACCTAGTTTTCCTTTAGCATTAAATATTATAAATAAATAAATAAAATTATTTTTAAAAAAAATTATTATTTATTACCTAATTATCGATTTAACCCCGGAAATAGTAATCGTATAGTTTTCGTCCATTTTATATAATTTCGAACCGGTTTTAGTTAATTCGTTTACTAATTCGTTTCCGGGAACGCCATAATACCTAAAGTATTATTTTACTTAGATATCGCGCGTTTTCATTATTATATAAAATTTAAAGTAAGTTTATTACGATAACGGTACCGCGGTATTATTTAGGTATACCTAAATACGCTACCCTAATATATCCGGTAACGAATTAAATACGTATTATAATTTTTTCTATACGTTATTACTTTTAACGTCGAAAATTATAAAAATCGGATATAATTTTTTTTATTTTGTAATAAGTAATTTATTATTTTCATAAATAATATATTTATACTTTACTTAAAAATTATTTTAACAATTATTTGTATAAATATTTATATGATTTTAAGTAAATTGTCTAACCATAATTAAAAAAACGTTTATTACTTTTTTTTTATAAATTTATTAATTAATTTTATTTTTAATTCCGGCGGATATCGAAATAAATTTAAAAACGGTTATTAAACCGACGGTAATAAACGTATTACGTATTATACTTTTGTTTTAAAATATTATTATTCGCCTATTTTTTATCCGCGCGTAATAATATTTAATTTCGTCCGTTTAATTAATAAGTATTATTTATTTATTATATGTAATTTATAAAAAAATTTATATAAACCCTAATTAAAAATTATTTACGTTTTTATAAATTACGTTAATAAATATAATTTTTTATACTAGAATTATAACTTTTAAAGTTATATTTAATACTTTTTATATTTTGTTAGTATATTAACCTAATTTAATATTAATTATTTCTTTCAGAATTATGCTTAATTATTAAATAAATCTTTTTTACCTTTATACTAAGTTTCGTTACCGTATAATACCGTATAAATAACGTACGTAATTATTATTATCCGCAATTCCGATATTAATAATTTATATTTAATATGTATTAAATTACGAATATATTATATTAATATTTTACTTTTACTTATTTTTTCCGTTACATAACGCCTAAAACTAAATTTTTGGTTAAATTATATCCCGAATTAACGTAATACCGGTATTCGATCGTTATTATCCGACTCCGAAACCGGGTTAATAATAAGGCGGTTATTTATAATTACCGGTAAATTAAAATTATTTTTCGGCAATCGAATTATATAAAATAATTCGCATTTTTTCGTACGAAATTTATTTTATTAATATTTTTTCATGGTAATATTTCTTTAATATTTTTTTTAATAATTATAAATTATATTCGAATAACTTAAACGTTTTATATAAGTCAAAATTATTTCTATAACTAAAACGTAAATTCGAATTTTACTTTAAAAATTCCGTTAAATATAACATATATAATACGGGTAATAATAAAAATTTTTAAAAAGTTTCGTACTTAAATTAATTCAAATCCGTTATAACTATTTCTAATCGTATTTATAAATATTATTTTATAAAAAATTAATCTGTAAATTTAAGGATTTCGAATAATTAATTTTATTTTTTTATTTATTATAAACGTTATTGTTTTAATAAAACGTTAAACTTTTTTTTTATATTTATAGTAATTATCGAAATTTTTTAATTTTTCGTAAATTTTTATTTTACCTTCTGGACGAAAAATATTATTAAATTTATTATAACTTTTTAGGCAAATATCTTTTCGTATTATTAATTAAATACTCGTTAGGTTAAAACCGTTTATATTATTTTTTTGTTATTAATTTTTTTGAATTTTTTTAAATAACCGTATTATAATATTATTTACCCCGGAAAAAATATTAATTATTTTTATAACATAGGTTTTTACTTTTTTAAATATTATCATAAATTTTTATAGTAATTAAATTTTTAAAAACCGCCAACTTATTAACGGGTTATAATTAAGATTATTTTTATTATTAAACCTTTTTAAAATTTTAATCCGAAATATTTTTATTTTTTCCGAAATATTTTTTATACTTCTTTCCTTAATTTTTAATAAGGATAATTTAAATCTCGGTGTAAGTTTATGCTAGTTAATTATGTTATATAGCTTTTTATTTATACTAACCGTATTAATTATTTTCTTTTAATAATTCCGTTTCGTTTTCCGGATTACTTTAAAAAAATCGTAATATTTTTTAGTAAATGTTTAATCGTCGGGTATATGGTATTATTCCGCTTTTTTAAACTTTTAGTAGGCTTTGGTATATTAATAGCTTTATCATCCGGCTTTATAACTACCGTTCCAGGCCGGCTTTCCAGCGGCCGTTAACGCTGAGTTAAATATTTCGTTCATTTTGTTTACGCATTTGTCCAGTTCCGCTGTTCGTTGTACCGTTGTTGTCGGATTTACCGGATGACCCGGACCTTGTATCGCACCACTTATTAGACTACTTACGGCTACTTAGGATAGCCTTTTCTCTTTACTACAGTTGTTTTCCATGTATATAAGGAGGTATCACCATCCATTTCTTCCAGAGAAGACCTTGGAGAGGTTAGGCCTGATAATAGATACCTCTTCAGTTGCAAATGCTTCAGTGTGTAATGTCAGGGTCTCATAGTTATTACGTCTGGTAAAGTAGCCGCCCCCGCCTCAACTAGCCCTGCAAATTTCTCGATATCGTCTTCCGCTACTTTGTACCGGAACTGGTCCAGCGCTTCTGTTCCCCTGCCTGGCACGGTGGTTAATAATATTTCGTGGTCCGATCCAGATTTCATTTCTGCCGATACCGTCGTTTCGGCAACCGGTACGTCCGAAAAGACCAGATTTCATACGTAATTTACCTTATAAGTTAATTAACTAAAAACCCTAATAAATAAAAGTCCATTATTTATTATTTATTATGCGATAACCGCGTTTTTACTTTTTTCAGTAACTTTAAATTTAAAAATAAAATATTATACCTTTTAAGTATCCCTAATAATATTATTTAATAACATTTATAATTTTAATCCGGCATTTAATATTTCGTTATTCTGTAATTTTTTATATAAATTAAGTATAAAATATTCCGTTTACTTTTAAATAATTCATATTTTTAAAACAAAACGATTTTTTTATTAAGCGTTTAATTATTTACCTTTTTATATATACGTTATTATTCGGGGCCCGTTATACAAATTTATTTAATCGTTTATAAGCGCATACGATTTATATCTTAAATAAGTTTATATAATTGTTTTTTTTTCTAACTTATAACTTTTAAACTTATATTACATTTTTTTTTTTTTTTTTAGTAAATTTCGAATATCGTAATATATACTGGTAAAAATTCTTATATATTATACCATATTATTAAAAGTTTTCGCTTTCTTTAATATTATCGTAACCATTCTTACTACCATTTTTACCCGGCGCTTATTTAATCCCGTAAATATTTTGTTATTCGACGTTAAAAATTGCAATATTTTAATTCGTTTTAGCGTTTATCGTTACCTTACGGATTTTTCGCTTATTAACGGTTATTTTTATTATTTTAATATCGCTAATCGTTACGTTTTTTTCTTCGTTAAAAATAAAACCAAAAATAACATATATTAAATTTTTTATATTTTCCGATTAAGCATAATTAAGTTTCGTTCTTTTAAAGCTCTAATTTTTTTTCGTTTCCTACCTTTCGGAATTTAATCGTCCAGGGTTCGGGTTCTTATTATTAAATCGAACTTGGGGCCGGGTTAGTCGTCCTGCCTTAACGATTCCGCCTTTAGCTATATTTCGGCGTTTACCTAAGTTTCGGCTTTAATTCTGGCTTAAATTTCGGTGGCGGCAGCTATATCCCTATACCGTTTCGCTCCCGCCCTGCGTATCGCTTAAAGCTGTTTTTTCATAGAGATTGATAGTTGTCCCCTTTCTCTTTTTGGTGCCGTTGCGCACCTTGCATGGCCTGCTGGAAAGGGCCCATTGCAGTTAACGCATTTAGACGCCTTTATATAAGGTCCGGTTATATCCGGGTAAGTCGGGGGGGGGGGGGGGGGGGGGGGGGGGGGGGGGGGGGGGGGGGGGGGGGGGGGGGGGGGGGGGGGGGGGGGGGGGGGGGGGGGGGGGGGGGGG